>VZTT01010656.1:0-20082 GCA_013400855.1 Buphagus erythrorhynchus | reverse complement strand
CTGCAGTATGGAAAGGAGAGAAAGGAGCACAGACTGGACCATGCATTATCCAAGTCCAGACGCTCTATTTAATTCACAGGTGAAGGATTTTGGACAAGAGCTCACCCATCCACATGTTGGGAAGCACAGTGCTTTCCCTCCCCGTGCTGAAGCTGAAGACTGCACTCAGCTATAAATCTGGACTAAGATCTGCAAGGCCAAATCAAGATAAGCACAAAGCAGAATGCCTGCAAGTATAAACTCATCTTCTTCAAAGCATTTCAGGCCCCAGCTGCAAATTGGTTTATTCCGAGAACAAATTGTTGCTCAACAACTTGGAAGAGTCTTCACAAAACTTCAGGCAAAGTACCTTTGATTGAAAAGAACTTAATATCAGTGATAAATAATATCAGATGAGAACACAGGAGGTCTTAACCTCCCCCAAAAGTGAGATAGGTAACATCAGACATGTTCTAGCACTTGCTGCTCCATACCAGCCAATAAGTTGCTCAAGAGCCTTCCCAGGGGTATTGTACAAAATGTCCTTTTTCCTCTGTGCAACTCGTAACAAACTTCCTCCACCAAGACAAACTCACAGTAAAACAGGACAAGTAATCCCTCTCTCAATCAAAGGGTTGGCTGGCCAGGAATTTGGGGTGAGCTTCAAGGATGCCTAGGAAAAAAATATCCGATAGCCTGTTAATATTAACTCCTGTCCTTGCCAAGGAGAGCACAGTCACACCTCAAGTACCTGACACACTTTGAGAAAGATGTTACACAGGGACAGTTAGGTCATCTGTGAGTTCACCCTCCTTGTGCAGCTGGTGGCACTCTGGACTCAGCACCACAAACACCAGGGGCCTCTCACACACCTCCCACCTGCACAGCTGTGACTCTGCTTGGACAGGAAATGTGGAAACCAAGTCTCTTCTCTATTGTCCCACTTGCTGCTGTCCACTGGCATCATCTGAACATGTGTGGGGGGGCTGTGCAGGCAGATGGCATGATACTCTCACAGGTTATGGTCTTATCCTTCCTTTTGTTTTTTCCTACAGACTAGGATTACGAGAAGAGTATTTTACCTCCAACATATTCTGTTTTTTAAGGTGAACAAACAAATGTCAAACCTGTTCCTAAAAACCAGCCATCTCTTTCTTTCTCTTCTATTCCACATGGGGAAGGGTGCACGAGAAGGAGGGACAGAGATTGTGGGAGGACAAAGGGGAGGTGAGGGAGGGCCAGGAGAAACAATGTGAGAAAGCAATAAAATAAACAGTAACACATGAGGTAAACCAACCCTGATTTAATCACTAGACAACTCAACAGGGTCACAGATGACATGAGCAACAAGCACAGCAACCTCAAGGAAATATTTTCCAGGTTGTGTTAAGACAAGATACTTTCCCCTGGAGCCCATCATAATTTGGGTTTGCCACCACGTTGGGTTGGTCAGAGAAGGTGATGCTGCTTGTGAGATGGCTGAGTGGTACCTGTCCCCCACAGAGCAGAGCACAGAGCAGATACCTGTGTTAGCAGGGAGCCAGAGGGCTCAGGTGTCCCTCAGGTGCCTCAGATCCTGCACCAGGAGTAGGTGCACACAGCTCAACACCTGGGCTTGGTCCAGCGACCAGGGCTGTGCTGCAGGGACCCACCTTGCAGCAAGCATGCAAGATAAGGCACTTGCAGGCAGAACAGCAGCAGAATGAGGAGCCTCAGATCTTTAGGGATCAGGTTATGGGAGCTCTCTGGAGCAGCAGAGCATCATCTCCCTGAAAATACTTTGCTGTTTTTCAGAGAAAGAACAGAGCTGCATGGTCCACAGCCACTCTCCACTTGGTGGCCACATGAGACTGGTGGCCACATCTGGGGAAGAGCATCCACCTGCACTGGATTATTCCTCTGCATGTCCACCTCATTTTGTCTCTCTCACTCAGTGTTTGAAGTTCCTCTGCAGAATCAAATTTAGCAAGGTCCATACCTAGGCTGAATAATGTAAGTCCTGGGGGCACTGCCTTGGTCATCCTGGCTTTCATTAACCCAGCTTCTCCACTGTCCTTCTTTCACACCCATTAAACAGCACCAAAGGGAGCTGGCAGTACATTTTCCTTTGCCCTTCTCCTTTGTGCTCCTCCTTGATGAATGGCTAAAGCAGATGCACAGCTGCCTTTGAAGGCTCTGGCCCATGAGCATGTTGAATCAATGATGGATTGGACCAAATGAATCACAGTGTGGGAGAAAGCACAAGGCAATGATTTCTAAGTGGCCTTCACATCTTTACACTTCAGAACTTGCTTTAAAAGCCTGTTTTCTTCTTTTTATTTGGTTCCAGTTTCTGCAGTGCCTTTGCATATGTTGAGGGAGGTAGGGGGGAAGGAGGGGAACCTTTACATATAAACAGAAGAATCCACTTCTCCATTAGACAATAATGAAGCATTGTCATTTAGGGAGTTCAAATAGCTGGGAAACCACTTCAAGGCCATGCAAAACAACTGGGTAGCATCAGAAAGAACAGCAGTTGGCAAACTGAGCAAGAGGGTTCAAAACTCCAGTAAGCAAGCTAGCAAAAAACCCACAGCTGGTTCAGTAGCCTACCTCCCTTTACTGGGACACAAGAGCTGCTTCAGCAAGAAGCTTGAATGAAACTGTATTTTAAGGATATGGTGAATTTCCAGGAATAACTTGATATATAACTGCTGCTGCTCCATCCCAACTGGAGCCCTGTGTGCTCAGCCGAGTCCCGCGTGTCCCTTCCCATAGTGAGGGGGAGGTCTCCAAAACCCATTCAGAGCATCAGCTGCTTCCAGCTTGGCTGCTCTTGGGCCCTCCCTGTGACTGATGACACAATTGTGCTCATCAGATGGATATTCTTCCCCCCACAGGTACACCAGGGTGGATGTAGGAAACCAAAGCCACCCATTTTGCAGTGCTGCTTGGAAGAGCAATGCCTTCCTGGGCACAGGAGAGAGGCAGAGTTTGTGAGAAAAGGAAATTGTCTTTTTGGGCTGACAGTGGACTAGAGGGAGAATAACATGTGTGCAGACACACAAATTTTCAGGCTCAGACATCTGAAAAAAAATCCCAGCAAAAGCCATCCCCCGGGCTGGGTATTAGTTTTTATGGTTAAGCAACATGCCACACACGTTCACCCCCAGGTCTCTCCACTCCAGGCTGCACAGGCACTTTGTGCCCAAAGAACACTGCCAGGAGGAGGACACGGGTGGCTGATCCCTGCCTGGGCAGAGGTCTTCCCACACACAAGCCTCTGTGGGATCTGCCTTATGTTACAGCTCAGGATGATGCTGCATGTGGAAATGCAAGTGGAAGCTTGTTCAGACCACAGAATTTGCAAAGCCTGTTTGCCTAACCAGAGCTAAACATGAGCCAAGGACAGCTTGGTTTGAGCTCCTTTATTCTGGATACCCCACATGAAGCACTGTGGCTCCTGCAGTAGCTGCGCCAGTGCTGGGCTGTGCCTGCTGGGCTGAGCCCATCAGGGACATCCAGGGCTGGCACACACACAACACAAACTCAAAGCTGTCCCCAAGGTCCTTCTTGGAGATCCAGTCTCAGTAGAAAGCAGGGAAAAACTCCCTAAGGCACATGAAGGGCTTCTTCCTCCAGCCCCTGCTTCCCAGAGCCATCATTGCTCACTCATTGCATCCACACAGGAATTGCTCATCCACTCACAGCACCAGCACCACCATGCACCTCACTGCCTGCCTCCTTGTCAGCCCAGTGAGGGACAAATCCCTGCTCCAGAGATAATGGACTTGGATATATAAACTCCTCTGGAAGTCTCAAGCTTGCCCCGAGCTTGCCCTGACTCCTGCTCCACAGCAAACAGCCACTGCCAGCACTTGGGCAGGGACAGATCCAGCCCAGCTTCCCAAAAAATATTCAAAATCTCCATGGCCTGGCAAACAGGGCTCTGGAAAGTGCCTACTGCTCTCCACACAGGCAGTGATATTTATGAAGTGCTGTGAGGTTTGGAAGTATTATTTTATCCATGAACAATGGAAGTAGGGACGAGCTGAAACACAATTAGCTCAAGACTTTTCCAGCCTGACACCAAGTGTACAATTAAAACAGTGGAAAGGGCTGAACAAGCCTGTCTGTGGCCAGAGAATGGTACTGCAGGAGGGAAATGTGTGAAATAGAGGTGTTTGGGACAAAGGGAATTCTGTTAAAGTAAGAAAATCCTGAATAAACAGGGTTTTTCCCCACCAATACCACTTTCAGCTTCATCCAGCCAGAGCTTAAACACAAAAGAAAAAGGAGCTGCTGATTTTCCAGTGAGGGAAACTCAGCTGTGGGCTTCAGGGCTGTGCTTATTAAGCACTACGTTCACACAACTGATCTGATGAGGACTCAGAATTTGGAGTCCAGCACAGCCAGGTGTTCATGGGAGCTGAACCTTCCTTGCTTTACAGACCCCTCACATTTTAAGAGAAGTTCTCCAGCTGGACACCCCATGGAGCACAGTTTCCCCCAGACACAGAGACCAGTGCTGGGACAAGCAGGGCATGCTGTGAGCTGCACACCTCTGGTGAAGCCATGTAAAACACAGCATTCCTGTCCAAGGACAGCATTTACAGCCACCCCCATCACATTTGCCACTGATTTTCAGTGCTCTCAGATGCACACACTGTACCCCAGTGGGACACAGCCTCAGCTCAGCAATGCCCTGTGCATCTGCAGGGCACCACAGGCTTTGAAGTTTTGCTCCTCCAACGAGAGCACTGCTTGGTATTGGAGCTCACATGCTTATTAGGAGGTGAGGATGATTAATTGCCTCTCCCTCCCTGCCCCTGTGAGGGGGGCTCCTCAACGTTGTCTCACTGACAGTGATTTTTCAGGACCATATGGCACTTCCACATCCCATTAGTAACACGCCTGCAGCACCCCCTCCACTGCACACCAAGTCTCAGCTTTCACTGGGCTGGGGAACACCAAATACCAAAACTCTGGCTGAAAACTTCAAGGTCAGAAAGGAGTTTAGAGAAACACATTCTGTGAAGAATTAAATGTATTTTCTGCCATCAGTAGTGCTGGTGTCACACAGCAGAGGGTCACCAACTTCACCCAGAGGAGGGTTCCCTCTGCAGAGGGACCTCACGTGGGTGCAGGGCTGAGTCTCTGTCATTACAATGAACTTCTATAAAAGCAACTGAAACCCTCTCTTCCCTTTGCTCCCACACTGTGGGCTTCCCCTGGGGCACATGGGGCTGTGTTTGCTCTTTCTGGGACTGGCAGCAATTGCAGGGAATGTGCCCAAAAGCCCACAGTCCCAAGGAGCAGGGAACCTGCAGACCTTGTGACTAGACATGGTATGGTAAGGCAGTGCCATGGGTGCATGATGCTGCAAACCTATAGCTGTATGACAGGTAAATCTGGATTTAAATGGCCTCAAGTTGTTCAGGTTGCTGCTTTTTAGTTGGTTGGTTATTTTACTACATGCAATCCATTGTTTCATGTCTCTGTGCCTCTCTAACAGTGCAGCACTGTGTTCACACCTGCATGGAATGGGAGCATCCCTCTGGCCATGGATCTTATGGAGGGCACCTATGAGGGTTAATTCACAGCAGAAGCAATTCCCACTCCCTGCTGCTCCTCACCAGCAGCCAAGCACACCATGGGGACCTCTCCCAGCTCATTTGTGGCACAGCAAAGAGCACTCTGCAGCTAGGCACCTGCAGAGAATAATGTGGGTGCTCTTGTCCCAGCAGCTGGTGCCTGACAAAAGCCAAATGCCCCAGGAGTGCAGGCTGTGCTCACATTCAGTCACTAATCCCCACTGCACAGCCCCCCTTGGCAGGCAGCGTGGAAAATGCCAGTGGTCACAGATATGGTCTCCAAGGAGGACAGTTTCCATAACCCACAGCAAAGCAGGAGAGCCTGAGCCAGAGGCCAGGGTGGCCAGGGGCCAGCACCCACCTCCCGAGGTGGCAGAGAGCTGTGACACCTGGCAGGCACTTGCCCTGCAAGGATTTGATTGCTTACCCTATCTCTGGTTGCTGTTTTCACTGGAGAAAGAGTCCAGCCAACAAAAAAAATCAAAAAATACAAAAGCCAAGAAGAGAGCAGCTTCCAAATTACATTATTTTACTTGGTCATTCAGTTCCCATCACAGAAAGCAGCTGGCTTTTTCCAGAAAAAAAAAATGATGGTTATTCACTTCAGTCCTCACCTCAGTCCCTCCTGTGGGAGCTGAGCAGAAAGAGGCACCAGCAGTGGCTGCCATCATCTCTGGGACTCAAAGCAGATCAGAGATCATCTCTACAACCCCAGCAAGGGGGTCCCTGCAGGGCTAGGGACTGCTGTGCCAACACTGCCTCAAGGACCTGAGCTGGATCAGCACTGGGATTTCTGTCACTGTGGGTTCCTCTGCTGGGCTCCTCTTTCAGTGGACCTGGTGTCCTCCTCCTGCCTGCCCCCTGGCAATGGGCTCTGATGCTTCATCTCCATCCCTGGGAAGGCTGGGAAAACCCTCCCTCAAAGACCTGCAGAGCCATGTAAGGGGAAAAAGAGAGAAAGAGAGTGAGGGGAAAGCAGATCCCCACGGATGAGCCCCTGTGCCCACAGCACTCGTACCTTCCCAGCCCCACCAGCATGCCAGCAAACCTTCCTGCTGCCTAATGTATTCCATGTGCAGCCTGCACCTCCAAAACATTACTTAAAATGGGAATAAATCCTTCATGAGACCTCTGCATGACAGATACCACTTGATTGAATTGCCAAGCAAGGAACTTTTATTCTAAGGAAAAGTCTACATTTAACCTATTGTCACTCTGCAGCAGGGGGAAGCAATAAACTGTATATGTCTGCTTTCCAGCCAAGTCCAAAAGGTTTATCCACAAGCCCTTCATAGCAAATCTCCTCCCCAAGTTCTTTTGATACCTTGTGGATTTGATAAACATTTGTAACATGAAAGTGAGAATATTATACACAGTGCCCTGGCATAAATCACAGGTCTGATCCGCTGTATACACTAGCAATGGAAAGGGGACCTGGAAGGAGTAAGAGGGTTCTAGGCTGCAAGGTGAGTAATTGGAAAGGTTTCCCTCATCCCTCCACCAGCACTAAAAGCACACCAAGCTATTAAGAGAAGCTGCTTCTCCCCCAGCCCCTCCAGTTTTTCGAGTTTTACACCTGGGGAAAGAAGAATGAACAGCCCCTGTTAGACATCAGCGAGGTGAATGAACAGGACATTTAAGAAGTGGAAAAACATCTGTTTAGTCCAGATAGAAACCAGATGGAGGCGGGGGGAGGTGGAGGATGGAGAAACACTCGAGAGGAAAAATAGAAACCTGGTCAGGAAGAAGGCTGCAGGAGGAGTAAGGGGACCAGGAGGAACAAGTCTCACCCACCGAGACCTGCACGTCCTCCTGGGGTGGAGCAGGGCACAGCTCACAGGGTGAGGCACTGGGGGATGCCCAAGGCAACTGATTTTGAAAACTCAGATGCTGCCTGGCCACCTGGGACACCACATGGCCACCAATACTGGGAATGGCTAAGGAAAAGTCTTGCTGGTGGGAAGAACAGTGGATGTGGGTTTGTTTCCAACCATCAGAGCCACACACCCCTCTGGAGGGCTCCAGCTCCCCAGTTCTGACCTCTACAATGCCCCAGTGGTGCCTGGACCAGAAACACTTCCTACAAGGAGCACAGAAAATCCTACATTTGCAATAGAAAGTATTTTTTAAGAGGTCATTTGCACCATTCCCCAATCCTCTTTATCCTCATGCTCACCACGGCAATCAAGCATTTCTCTTCTGCCACAGCACAGCTCACTCTAAGGCTTCCAGAGGCACAGCATGGAGCTTTTACAGCTCTAGCAGGGGCAGTAAATGAAAGCTGTGCCTGGCAGACAGGGTGCAGCAAGCAAAATCCCACAGGGTATGGCACAAGGCGAGGCACACACACAGTTTGGGAGCTGGCTGTGGTGCCTGCAGGCAGGGAACAGCAATAACTGCAGCAAGAGGGCTGGAAATCCCCCAGAGCTGAACTGGGATCCTGGGGAGAAGCAACACCAGGGACACGTTTTCTGTGGGTGCTTTTGCAATGCTGCCAGCCAGGCTGGAAAGATCACTAAAGCAGGACAGTGAGATGCACAACTCACCCCTAGTTTAATAAACTGCTTCCTCCCGGTTTTGTGCCTGACTTTAGTCTCAGATTCCACTTTGGCTGGCAGAGTGAATGAAAAAAAAAGAAAGCAATTTTTTTTCAAACTGTAAAAGACTTCCCCAATAGTATCAAATGCTAGAACTAATGAGCAGTTTCCTCACTATATAATATTTTCCCACAGAAAAAAATAAATATTTTCACAATGAACATTTTTGCAGGAAATGTTTAATTCTGAGGCCATTTTGATCCATTTCTTAAATCCAGGTGAAGTGTCCCATTTCAAGTGACTGCCAAAATTGAAGATCTTTTTTATGTAGCTGTTCAAAATGTGTCTGTTCCCTACATTGCAAGTAGGAAAAGGAACAAAATAACTTCTCTCTTGTCCCCAAACAAAACCCAAGTGCTTGAACATGGTCACTGTAATCTGAAAAACATCGTTCAAAAGCTGTCTGAAATATTTCCAGTTTGGGAAAATTCTTTCCCACTCTTTTTTAAATAAATGCATTACAAATGGACCCAAGCTACCTCTTAACTTGATTAACAGTGCATAAAAGGAGACCTCAAATGTCCAGAAATCATTTGCAAAGAGGTGAGAGTAAATCAGCCCTTTTCTGACCAGGTACTGCAGGGAGTAAGTGGGGAATAAAGGACTGAATAAGGGAGAAGGAAGGATTGGAGGTTGTAGCAGCCAGAACAGAGAGGGAAGGAGGGAAAATGTAGAGGTTACCACCCCCTCCACTCAAAAAAAATCACAAAATAGTTTGGGTTAGAAGGGACCTTTAAAGTCCATCTAGTCCAACCCCCCTGCAACAAGCAAGGACATCTTCAACCAGATCTGGTTGCTCAGAGCTCTGTCCAACCTGACCTTGGATGTTTCCAAGGATGGCACATCCACCACCTCTCTGTGCAGCCTGTGCCAATGTTTTACCACTCTCATTGTAGAAAACCATCAGCAGACCATGCCCATGCAGAATCTACTTCCAGCCCCTGCAGGCAGGACAGCCAGAGAGGTGGCACTGAGACCAGGCTTTGGGACCACGAGCTGGACAAATGAAATCTGAATTCTCCAATTTTTAACCTCTAACAGGAGCTGCCCCTACCCAACCACAGCAGCTCCCTACTCCTGAGTCCTCCACTGCAGACACTGTGCATTTATACCTTTCTTACCAGATCACTATGGTCTCATCTCTGCCCTGATGACTATTTCTACAAAATATTTGGAAACTCAGCTGTCCTGGAGCCCTGTACACGTACAAAGCTCTTCTCCTGCCAGCTTCCTCTCCGGCCAGCTCCCAATTTGTCTGCAAACCACAAGTTTAATTGGAGCTGGCAAGTTTTGACTTCAAAAAAGTCTGTAACACCTGGAAGACAGCACTCAGGTTTAAGGGGGAGGGGATGGGATGATATCCAAGTGCTATTGTCATGCTCTCAGCTGCCTGCACGAGAAGGAATGAGTAGCTGCAGGGTCTGGTGCATGCAGGCAATACCAGGCACGCACACAGCCCTGCTTTCCTCCAGCCTCACTCTGCAGTAGGCTTTTCAGGTCACATTAAAGCAAGGCAAAACCCTTTCTGCAAAAATCAATCAGTAAATAAAATAGACACACCCTGAAACCTTTGTGGAAAATTAATTGCAAGAACTAGGAAGAGATGGTGATGTGCCATTCCTGGAGCCCATAAAGCAGACAAATGATCTAGCAGAGAAGGCAGAGGATGGGAGAGACTGCTCTGATGAGGGACATTGTGGAGGGGACTCTCAGCATGGGCTCTGTCAGCATCCTTACGAGCTGACATTCAGTCTGGATCAAATACACCACAATGCAAATCTGCACACTCCATTAGCCCGAAGACGTGACTTGCAGCTGTCCAGACTCCACTTCTATGATCCTCCCCATTAGGGTGTGCAGGGTTTTAGGAGAAGCATTCAAGACAATCCTGGCTGGACCTATGCCCTGGGCTACCCTCCTGGTTTTTGGAAACTCTGAAAGTCTTCAGTGCCCACTGCTTGTTTGACCTGTTGCAGAAAGAGAAGGAGCAGAGCCAGTTCCCACTGGAGCTGCCCTGGCAGTGCTGGTGGACCTGGGAATGTAGAGTTGGAGCAGAACTACCTTTTATGCAAGAAACAGTGATGGACAAGTCTTGCTGAGGCTTTCAAAGACCAGGTTAGGAGGAAAGATTTATTTCCTGTGACTTTACCTTAATGAAGAGTGGAGGAGATTTCTCTTAATTGTGGGTTCTTGAAATTTCAACCAGTACTGCCTTGCTATTTACATTGGCCTTTCTCTAAAATGAGGAGAATTTTGAGAATTTCTCTAAAATAAGGAGCTGAAAACCCCTTCCTCTCCCACAGCTTTGAGGGTGAGAAACATTAACCCTTAGAAGAGATTTAAAACAGAGTAAAACTGCTGATGTGCTGATGACACGGAAAAATCCTGCAGTGACACCATGTTTTAGCATATGATATAAACCTGAGAAAAGCCTAACATCCATTTGTCAGCTTCTCCCACCAAGTTTCACCTTTTATTTTCGTATATTACATTGTTGAAAGCCAGACTTGTTTTTTGGGAATTTTTTCAGAAGGTCAGTTTATCTTAGTTAATTAATATCTAGATAGAGAGTAAACAAAATTTCAAAGGGGTCAATTGGCCATTTCTGCGAGTCTTTCATTCAAACCATTTATCAAGCCTTTAATAACAGTCACTACCATATGAGAAATGTTAACAGAGAATGAATGTTAAAAAAAAAAAAGTAAATGCTTTGCAAGGTGCTCCAGCCACAGTACCAGAGATCAGTGTGATTCATGTAACAGATTTCCTTCCCTCTCAGGGAACCAGCATGCTGCAAAAGGACACAGGGGGCTACTGACACATTCCTGGTGCAGAAGCAAAGCATGCAACTAGAAATCAAATAGCTGTTTTATTTTCACCCCATGCCTGCACACGCTGCATCCTGTCTTTTATTTTCTTCTAACACACAGATGCTTTTCAGTATCATGTTCAGTGACTTCCTTAAACCTGGGCAAATTCTTCTGAGCCAGATTTTGGAAAAAATCCCATCTGGAAAATCTGAGTGATAATTAAGGTTGTGACACTGGCACGATTGCCATGTGAAGGGATAGATAGTTTTGTTCATAAAAAAAAAAATCTCAAGAACTTCTGCAAGCAAGAGCAAGTATAACAAAAGCATGCACTGAGTTGTCTCCCATTAACGGCACAGATCAAATGAGCCAATGCAACTGCTTCAGCTTTGCCTAAATAAATGCCTGGATCAGTCATCAAAGTAGAATTGTTTTCCACAATACACTTCCTTGAGCAACCCAGATAGCCTTTGTGCTGGCCCCAGTAGTGATGTAATGGGAAAAACTCCCAGGCATTCTGTCAGACCTTGCAGATTGCTCAAATGCTGTTTCCCAAGGCTGCAGCCTCGCAGGTGTGCACTCAGCAGCACCGACCCTTGCTGTGATTAATGGCTTTTTCCAACGTGCTGCCTTGTGTTAGCACAGAGAGCCAACTTTTATCAAATTATGAATGATCTGTGGGAGGATTCCAGTCACCTGGAGGCTGCCATGTGTGAGGAAGCTGCCCCAGCCTACACAATCTGGGTATCTCAGAGAGGAGCCAGGCAAAGCTCAGCTCTGCCTGCAAGCACCGTGGTACACACACACACATCCCCTGCCTGTCCTGCACTCTGCCAGGGGGACACATTTAGGAGAACCACTGCCCAAGCCTCAAAGCCCTCAGACAAAGAGCCAGGGGAAACCATCAGTTCTGATGGAACCAATCTGAAAATGCTCCTGCACTAGAACCTGCAGCCCCTCCTGACCACATCCAAGTGTGGGCTCTGTACAGAAGCAGAGGAGGCTTCTGAAGTCCCAAGGAAACACCTCACACACAATGCAGGAGCTCAGAGCCATCCAGCAATTATTAGTCAAACTGGAGGTAAAAAGCCCAGAACAACATAGTACTTGGTAAAACAGCATTTAACAAGAGAAGCAAACCTCTTTCACTTACCCCTCACATGGTAGCATGGGACCATGACAGATATTCCAAGCATCATAAGGCTCCACCACACACTCAAAAACATCCAGCATGCCCCAGACATACTCCCTTCTCCTCAAAAAAGGACAAGTCCTAGGGCCAGAAACAAGGAGTCACCTGAGCTGTAGCTCTGGCATTTCTGGCAAAATAGCCAGCAAGATCATAATGGAAAAATCAAAAAAGTGACCCACCACCTGCCACTTCACCCTCAAGACTCCCTTGAAGGACAAAGGCTTGGGGTACCACCTGCCTGGGAGGTTACTAGCCCACACTTGGTTTTCTCCCCACAGGTATAACCCATCCAGGGACCCAAGCACCCCATAAATGTTGGAGAGAGCAGAGGTCACCTCTGCTGCAGACAGCCCTGGTTCAGAGGGATGGTTTGTATAGCTAAGGGCTTGTACAGCAGCAGGTGGTGGTGATGTAGCAGAAGGGAAGGAGTTCAGCTCCTCTTCCTCCTCTGAGCAAGCCTGTGCACAAGGCACATGGCTATTTACTGCATTGTTGCCAGCTGGAGTCAGTGACTGCAAAAACCTCATCACAAGGGGGGTAAGTGGAAGGTAAGAGTGGCATTTTTTGTTCTCTTCTCCCACCTTCTTGTTTGGGGGCTCTGTTGGACATTGCTTGCTCCCTAAGCTGTCCTCAGGGAGAGCTCCCTCTCGGTGCCCCAGGAGCAGATGAAGCTGCTGTAGCTCTGTGAGGAGCAGAGGGGGGTGGTTGGTCTGCTCTTACCTTTGAGGTGTCTGATTTTGGATCCTCCAAAAGAATATATTGTCCAGGGTGACCAGAATGGAGAAGCTTTGGCCAAGTGGGATGGAAGGGAGTAATGTAGACCTCTTGGAGAGAAATATGAAAGCTAAAGAACAAAAAGAAATCCTAGCTGAATTTAGCTCCTGTCTGGAGCAGCACAGGTGTGAGGCTAAAAGTTCTTCATAGTTTCTTCTAATCCAAGAGATAAATTACATCATGCTGGAGTGTTTCAGTTTTGAGAGTATTTTCTTTTTTAAATTTGGGTGGCAGGGGGCATAAAGCAACTTATGCCTCTTCACACAGTGCTACCTCTGATCACAAACTGGTAAGGGATTCAATCTCACGATTTCTGTGTGAGCTCTTCATTATAGTGTCCCTTTCTGCAGAGCTGATGGAAGCAGCATCTTTAAGGCAAAAGGAATGCAATCCTCCTGGATTGCAATGGAAACAATGGAAACAGTTGCTCTTCATCCCTGGAACTCCCTGTGGTCATTCACATCCTGTGGGACGTGAAGGCGTGTGCTGAGAAATGGGTGTCACTGGAGACGCACTGAGCTTATGCACAAACTCCAAACATCCATCACTGGATCTGTGGACAAAGTTGTCCAGCTACTGCAGTGATGGTGTGGTATTGCCAGAGACTCATTCATGTGCCATGGCAGACTCTGAGAGAAGTTTGAGACATTTTCCATCTACTTGCTTCCCCTGTTTCTAATTAGTTATGGTATTGGCATAAACTGGGATCTGTGTCTACTAAGCCTTCATCTGCTCTTCCTTATTGCCACATGAAGCCATAATCCTTCATGTCATCCCAACTGTGCACTATGGGAGTGATTTAGGGTGTCTTAAATCAGAGGATAATACTTCAGGTACTGAACAAATAGAATAACTGTGGAGGAAAACAAGCCTTGTGACACACTCTGCTGGTAAGAACACATGTGTTGGCACAGGGAGACCAATAGAGGAGTGGAGGAGAGGCTGATGTATCCACAGAAGAATTTGAAGAACAATCATGAGATTTTACACATGGCAGATGTCTAAGATATTTTGAGAGATTCTTCTCAGAGCCTCTAAGCCACAGCAGGGCCCTGCCACATATTTTGTTCTTCATATAATGATGCTGTGCCATTTGTATTGCAGTATTGATGCACTTCTGGGTGGTACCAGCAGGATGAGAAGTGTGGTTAATAGTTGGCTTCAAGGGCCAAACAGAAATATCAGCCTGCAGTTCAATCCCTAGCCAAGAATGAGGCACTCAAGCAAGGAAACAGATTTCTTTCCTAAACAAGGGATCAAAGTATGATGAAGCAGTGGACAAATCTTAATATCTTCCAGCCAGATGAAGCAACAAAAGACAGTTTGGTAGTAACAGCCCATAGTAATCACAGAGGCAGTAACTGAATCCCAATAAAAGTTGTCACAAGGTATCTTTCCCCACTTCCAGCATGGATAAAGATCAAGGACACAAGTTGGGAAAAAATAGCTCTGACCTGTAAGGCAGTGCTTGCTTGCCAGATGCTTCCAAAGTCTGGCTGCTGGTCATGCTGCAATCATCTTCTTTTAATTGTTATATGGGATCTGGACCTCTGAGAACAGCCCTAACTTGTGCAACCTTCAGCTAAACTTGCCTTGAAAACCCTGCTAGGCAGAGACCACCCCTGCTGATGGTGCCCTTCATCTGCAGAATAAAGACTGGACAGTGAGCTATTAAATAAATAGGTTTTAATTATATATTTAAATATGTTTATTAATTATTAATATAATATAAATAGTCTGCTTGGCAGTTATTTTCAGAGGGCACCCTGCATTTAGTCCATGTGGGTTTTTCCTTATCTGATCCCACAGAGAGGTTGGGGTTGTTTTGGGGCAGGGTGAGTTACCTTTTTTTGCCATGAAAGTCACTGGAAGCGAAGTCAACAGCCACCAGCAAGGAAATACAAACTTTAGTCTGGAAACACCCTGGAGTCCATTACTTTCATTAAGCAAGCTCGTGGCTCATTTTCCCACTTACATGGAGGCAAGAGCTTACAGTCAAATAAAGCATCTGCTGTTTTTCAGCTGCACATGGAGTCTCTAGCCCTTTCTAGAGGCATATCCAGAGTGAAGAAATAGTCTTGATTTAAAGCATCCCTATCTGAAAGATATTAAACTCCTCCTCCAATGTTTCTAATGTGTTTTTTTTTTTCTATTATTCTCTGAGCAGGGGCAGGTGACTCAAATTTTTTCTGCAGCAGGATTCCAGCTTCCTTGCTCCACTTGCATCTTTTCATCTAACACATTCCTCTGGGGTTGCAAGAACTTCACGCTTCCCTCTCAGCCTAGAGGTGAGAGCAACGAGCAGAAGTTACACCATGTAATTATGGTTATTATGCCAGTTAATAGAGCTCCTCATAGCATAAACACTGCTAGCACTAATCACTGCTGGGAACAGCTGTGGCTCCAGCTCTGCTCTTGCTGTTGGAGGCTTGGCACAGATCTGAGTCCAAGCCCAGATTTGAGGAGTAAAGCCCAAAACCTGCCAGCTCACACACGGGGCCAAATCTTTCCCTGGGCTTGGGGAAACCTCTGGGTTTTGGAGTTCAAGTGTGATTAGTGTAATGTTATACTGAAATGTGTGATCCAAGCAGACAGTGTTCAGACTTCAGGTCTACCAGCTTTCTTCCTGCACTTGGAGTCAGTCCATTGCCTTGTCTACCAAAAAAAAAAAAAAAAAAGGCTTTTAAGCTTTGTAATCTCCAGGTTTGAGTACTACAGGTTTACATTACTACAGGTTTACTTTCAAACCCTCACTCTTACTATGTGTTTTGCCCATCCAAATGGCAGGCAATATTCTAGTGCTGTCTCTTTCTCCCTTCTGTCTTGACAAGAAACTGTTGTCATGCTATTTTGATAGTCTGCTTTTAGAAAGATGAGATAAACACATACACATTTATACATTTATACAACAGTTTTATGAGAAGTCCTTCAGTATGGGGGGAAAAAAAAAAGAATCGGAGGTGGCAAAGTTGTGACAGAACTTGGATTTAGTTAATTGGATCTACTTATTTGCACCATTTTTTACTAACTGCCTGTGTCAGTCCCAGACAGAGAAAGCAATTTAACTCATTGCCTGTGAAAAATGAAATGACAGCAGCTACTCGAGTGAACTTTCACATTAACGAAGCATGATCTGGTCTTGATCAAAGACCTTATATTCCTGGAGGACCAGAGTTCAAGCACCAGCCTCTAATTTCAAGAGAAGAATAGGTTTATGTGTCATTGCAAGGTAAACTTCAGAGTTTGAGGCCAAGGTAAGCTTTCATGTCAGCACTGTTAGTGACCCTATACTGAAGCTTGATTTGATCATCTCTTGCTTTAATTCTCACTGTCATATGCTGCCTCCTGCTAAGCTGAAATGGCTTCAGCCATGTAAGCAGTGAGAGGTGATGTTATCACCAGTCAGTGCTTCCAGGCACTTGTGGATCACGTCATGCATCTTGCAGGTTGTACCAACAAAACAAGCTCTGAGGAGCAGGGTTGGGATCCAGGAGAGACAAGACACCAGCTTTGGGTGGCAGCAAGCCATAAAATTGTCCTTGCAGAGCTGGTGTAACCAGAACAACTAATAAACCTCTGGAATGCTGATGCTGTGGTTGATCTGGTTGTACCAGAGAAACCATCTCTTGCAACTGGGATGGCAAGAGCCAAATCATGACCAGCTAATACCAAAGGCCACTGCTAGAGATGTATTAATGTGACTGTTGCTGTGCTGAATAATCACTGCAACTTTGTACACTGTCTTCACAACACACCTGTTGAAAACTTTTAAAGTATTTGGCATCATGACAATGATTGACACCTCAGTGCACCAGGCTGATTATATAAGGGGTTGTAGCCATGGCAGCAGTTGTTTTGCAAACCTCAACACCTCTAGTGTTGAGTGTAAAGCCATCATGAAAGTTATTAGAAGACAAACGTTGTTACAGACAGATTTGTAGCCCTGCAAATAGAAGTGAATGGAGGAGTGAATGAAAAATGTCAAATGCAAGGATGGTCAAAAAAAGCAAAGGTCCATCCTTTTCTATTTTGCTGCCTCCAGCCTTCAGCCTGCCCCAGGAGGAGTCAAATGCATTTTTCCCAAAGCCTGGCAGCATTGCAATTGCCATCCATCCAGTGTGACACCTCTGGGGTGCTTTGCAGATCACCAGGGCTCCTCCTCAAAGCTGGGTCTTGCTCTGAAAGCCAAGGCATCTGTGAAAAGCAACTGTAGATCCTGGGTGGTGAGAAGTTAACTGGAAGGTCTAGCTTGCAAATCAACTCATAGGGAGATACTTCTGCAAGAACCAGGAGGCAGAAACTCAGCTCATACTGAAGATGAAGGGTGCCCTGAGCCCAGGGCTCAGGTGAGTTCCTGGCTGTGCCCCAGGAGCCTGGGGTCACCTAAGGTGAATCATCTGGGGCTGCTTCCCCAGCTGTAAAGCAGGATAACACTTCTGTTCTCACCTCAGTTTGTCTTCTCTGTTTAGATTTCAAGCTCCTCAGGGCTGTGTCTGATACGTGTATGTACAGTTCCTAGCTTAATAGAGTCATGATCCAAACTGAAGCCTCCAGGCACTCCTGGATATTATATCATTGCTAATTTCACAAGAGGTTGCAATCAAATTCCTGTATAGGTGGAAAAAAAAAACCTGAAAAATCCCAGAAAGGAATAAAGCAAGCTATAAAAAACTGAGGAACATTTTTGCTGAAGTGGAAATAATGGGACTTCGTCCCCAAATGTATAAAATATATATTGCAATTAAATTCTCTATTGGCAAATTGCTCTACAATTAAAAAACACAGAAGCTTGAGTGAGGCAATTAGAATAACAGTAGAGTGTTAATTATAGCTTGATGGATTCTGCATGCTGTCAGCAATTACCTTCCAAGTGTGCACTTCTGAACCAACTCCAAATCCACAAAAAGACACCGGCAGAATTAGAAGTATCTTCCGTGTTGGCATGCCTTTGCCATTTTAAAATTTGTTTTCATAAATACTTTTATAAGCTTTTTAATTAGATTTAATGAGGTTTGAGGAAGAAAAATCCTCCATGCTGTACACAGACTCCAGCACAGGCACTGACTTGGGGATGAGGGAGAGCACAACTGAAAAGAGTCTCATTTCCTTCCAGCTGCCCTAATTCTCTGTGCAAGGATATCTTGTGCTCATCTGAGGTGATTGGACCCAGATTCCAGCAGAGTTGCTTCTAGATTTCTGTTTTATAAAGATTATCTAAAGCTTTTGGATCTCTCTCTCTCTCTCCCCATGGAAAACCCCATACTTACCATCTTGCCCTAATATTGAAAAATATTTAGATGAATTGTTAAAGTTAATTGAAAAGCCTGGTTGTCAAATATGAAAACACTGTAAAATAAGCAAAATTATTTACTTCTATGATACCATCCCACTGAGCAGGAGAAATTCTCTCCAAGAAAGTGCTTTTGGGTCCAGCAGAAGACTTGACTGCTGTCTGTGTCAGGCAGCTGGCAGAGCAAGCTAGAAAATCCCTGTGTGTTGTGTAAAAAAAAAAAAAAGTCATGGCTCCATTGACCAATTTGTAAGAAATCTAGAAGAAAATGAGAATAGGCAGGAAGTGAGAATGTCCTCATCCAGAGTGATAGCTTCCCAAAAATGTGTCTCCTCTCACACCTTCCCTAACATCATCAAGGCAGCAATTAATCACCGTGAGCACTGATGCTGATGGTGGAGAAAGACCTTGCAAGATTTTTGCCCAGTTTTGGGACTACAGGAAGGAATGCCGAAGCTCAGGCTTCAAAAGCCAAATTGCTCATTGCTCTAAAGGCTAGTTTGTCACCTGCCTTCCCCTTCTGTCCGTTTCTGATAATGCTCCAGTGTGCTGCTTTTTCTTGCTGCTAGTTCTTACACATGGGCATGGAGAACAGACCTGCCTTCATCCCCCTCAAGAGACTCGTGAGGCTGCCAAAACCCCATGTCCTGCACGGGGAAGAGACACTGGAAGAGACGTGGGACTTTCCCAGCCTGCGGGCCAAATGGAGCTTCTTTGGTTGGGCTTACCAGCAAATTCAACACCATACCTGTTTATTTTGTTCAGCTGAACCTATTCTCTAGATGACACCAATCCAGCTTTTGTGCCTTTCATGAGTTTGTACAGCTTAGGTCCCACTCTAAACAGCCTGAAATGCCATTGCCCTTGTGCAGCCTGTTTTTGGGGAAGAGATGCATGATTTTGGGATGAGCAGCATGACTGGAGCATCCTGCAGTGCAATGCCCCGTTCTGTTACGGGGCAATGTCATATTTCTGGAAGGAAATATGGCTCTGTCTCTGGATTCGGGAGAAGTCTGCAGTAGAAGGTTGTAGATTTAATCAAAGGTTAAGCAGGATTGGCCTGTGATATGTGTTTCTCTCCCTAAAATATCCCCCTTCTCCCCACGGAACTCCTGCTGTAAGGGGTTAAATCACTCTCCCGCCCGCCGTGGGTGCGCTGAACACTCCAAGAGCTTCCTTCCCTAAATGCTGCGCTGGGCCACATCCAAACTTGAGCAAAGGCAGTTGGATGCTCTCCACTAAGCTCGGGAGCAGCCTCTCAATGCAGCCCTCGGAGCGCATCGATGCTCTAAGATGAGCCGTGCCTGGGATGCTCCTGGTGCGGCTCCCTGGTGAGTCACGGCTCGACCCGCTTGGGGCAGGGAGCTCCTCTACATCCGCCCCGTGCTGGGGTTCCACACGTAAGGGCACATTTGGGCAGCGCATCCTCTGCTCAGGTGCGCTCCGGAACACGCGCGAATAACTGATCCCCTCCTGCCACGCGTGTCCCTGCGGAGTGCAGCCCCGCGGCCGCTTCGTGGCGTGCGGAGAAGCACAACCAGGGGTGCGGGGATGCCCGCAGGCCGTGGTGTTCCCGCAGATTGTCCGGATTTAGGGAGGGAGGGTGCGGCAGCGCGGGCAGCGAGCGCCGGGCGCGGCCCCTTTAAGAGGGGCAGCGCGGGGGGNGGCGAGTGCAGAGAGGAGTGTGGAGGCGGGGGGGGGGCGGCGGCCGCCCGCGTTCACACCTGGAGTGGGAAAGGGGGGCGGGCCCCGCGCCCGTGATTGACGGGCCGCGAGCACCAATGGGACGGCGCAGCGCCGCGGCGGGGGGGGCTCCTGACCAATGGCGGCGCGGCGGGGGCCGCCCGGCAGCCAATGGGCGGGCGCG
>VZTT01010634.1:4748-15302 GCA_013400855.1 Buphagus erythrorhynchus | reverse complement strand
GGGTGGATTTAATACTCTCCTTTCAAAAAAAGAGGCCTTTGTCCCTTTTGGCAGATACCTGTCTTTCAAACCAAGACAGCTATTGGGATCCAATCTTTTTTCATGGGCTAAAAAATGCTACAAATGCTACAAAGCTGGTTTTGTATCTAAAATTTGAGATTAGTTTTGGTTCTAGGATGGAAGCCTTTTACTTTGTGATAAATTTCCTTAGCTATCCAGTCTGCATGTTTAGTGAAATTTTACTCACTAAGTAGGTACTCAGTAGATTACATTATAGGGAAATTTCAGCTCTACTGAAATGTTTGAGTTACAACATCAGCTACTCTGAAACAGTTTTCTGGGTACTAGAAATTAGGAGATCCCATTGTAAGCAAATATGTTAATGCTGGGTAAGGAACAGTGTCTGAATCCCGCATGCTCTCTACTCTATGCACAGTTTATGCAGAGGAAACCAAAGGCCTTGCTTTCACCTGTGACATCCCTACACCCAAAGCAATGTATAGGATACAAATCCCCATACTAAGCACTAAACTATGTGTAATGGTAGTTTTTGTTATTTAATTAGGTAATGCTTAGGTTTATGTAGTAATTAAAATGGGATTCCTAAATTTAAATGAGGCCAATATGATTCAGAATAAAGATTAAATAATTGCAAACTACCAAGAACATACACTAAAACTTGGAAGTGTAAGTTCTCCAATCTGGAGGCACCTTTTGAAAGAAAAACAGAAAGTTTTCAGGAGATTGCCTAACATTCAGTTTATTGATGCAATAATTAAAAAGGGTACTTCAGCACACTATATTTCTCTTCCTGTCTGTCTACGGAGTGGGGTTAGCAGGATGTGAGAGAGGAGAGTGGAGTATGTTCTTGTGAGAACTAAGTTGGATCAGTCAAGGGTATGGTGAGGCTTCAAACACTTAGCTGATGGTGGAATGAAAGGTAAGGGGAGTTTTTAGTGGTAGCTTTTGAGACCTGCATTAGTCTCTTTCTGTCTCTCCATGGGAATAGAAAGTCAGCCAGAACAGCTCATGGTTTCTTATGGTCCAATCTAACATAGTGAAAGCTTTGAAGAGCCCTCCAGGATATCCTCTGAAATATATATTTTTTTAACTGTGTTACTTTTTTTCAGTGATTCTAGGAAGACCTATTTGGGATCATAGCTAAAGGATTGTGTTATGTTGCTCTGTAAAAGAAAAAAATCAGGCAGTGGTTGATTTTTTTTAAGTGCATATGCTCCTATAATATGCCAGAATGAACTGAAAGATGCTTTAAAGGAGACATATTTGATCTTTCTGTTTGTATAATATTTGTTTAGATTTGAGGCTGCTCCTCAGAAAGTAGAATCAGTTGTTGATTCTTCAGTTATTTAACTGTTAAAAAAGTTTTCAGCCCTTGCCCATATTCTGTTCATTGTGCTGAAAACAGTCACACTGTTAATTTTTTATGTCCTTTGTTCTTGACTTTAATGTTCTTTAATCTAAACTGAACTGCAATTGCCATCCATTAGACCAGGCACTTAAATGATTCGAGTCCTCCTTCATATGGCTATACTGTATCTCATTATTTATTGTCCCTTTCAATATAGGATTATTTTTAAACTCATGCTTCTAATAAGCCCCATAGGAGGTAATTTTTTACATTAGGGCCCAAATCAGATTTAAGCTTTTTCCCTCAGGCACTGTTTTTCAGCATAACAATATCTGTTGTTGCAGTCTTTTTTCTTTGAAGGCATGAGCGATCTCTATTCTGTTTCTCAAGGTACTCTTGTCATTAGCTTTTCACATACAACTGTGTTGAATGGTCCAAAATCATCTCTAGTAACCCAGAGAATTCATTCTCTACATGCTACTTCACTAGTGTCCCTTGAGATTTCTACCAAGTTGCATTGGAACAGCCATTTCATTATCATTTGTGTGGAAACTTTTGGCTCCATGAAAATTGTAATTTGGTCACTTCCTTCCACTCTATTTTGTAAAGTATCTGAATTTATCTATTATATATATAAATTATTAGAACATTATATCATTCAGTATCACTGTAAGTTCACAAAATAAATGAAGTTTTCTTTCCTGAATTGTTATGAAAGAGACTATGTAAATACTAGGGAAGTTTATTTTCTCACAAGACACCATCATAAGTAAAAAAAGATCATACGAGTTGTAGTTAAATTTGAAGGTTCATTATTATCTTGATCAAGAAACAATTAAAGGAAGGAATGAAAGGAGTAGACATAGAAAATGACTGCAGGAATGCTCAATTACATTTTGGGGTTGTTCCTATTCGCCACCTAAATTGATTGAGAAACTGACTGACTTTACTTTCTATAGAATTCAGTTCATAAGAACACTCTTCAATTATTCTTTTTTTTCTTAATATTGGATTTTTCTGGTCTAAACCCCATTTTCTACATTAGTAAGATGATAGCAGTTCATATCACCACAGTAACTGTACTGCAAAATTGGCATTTGCAAATCTCAGGAAAGATTGTCAAAACACTCATTAACTTCAAACGAACATATATTTTTCATTTTTATAAACTCAACTGTAGCTCCTTTGAAGTTCATAGCCGAATTAGTTTCAAATTGCTATATATTCTTTTAAGCTTTTCTATATAAACACACACCAAGAGAAATATAAAAGGATGGAGAAGAGGATATGGCGTGCTGTAATTTTTTCCATATCAGCTGTATACATCAGGTCTTGTGTCTACAACACTGTTACAAAAAAGGTGATTAATATATTCACATGGCTAATGACTGTTGTGTTACCATCCCACACAATTTACCAATATCAAGTAGGCTCTTACGAGAAAAAAAAAATTGGAGAATTATAATAGGAGATGATTACAACTGTAATTTTTGTCCTCCCTAGAAGGCAGTCCATTTTTAAATGGGTTATCCTGTCTAGTTTCTTGAGTGATTTGTAGTGTAGCATATTGCGGAACATGCTGCAGTAATCTAACTGCAGTAATTTGAAGGGACAAATGCACTGATGATAGTAAAAATCAGGATGTCCAGTAAAGAACCACCTCCAGGCTTTTATATGCTCAGGGATTCTCAAAATCATCTTCTCCAAGATTTCAACCAGGAACCGAGGTGTTCTCATACATCAGTCAAATTTTAGGTCAGGAAACTGCATCCATCAAAAAACTCACCACAGACATATTGAGGGAGAGAGAGAGAGCAGATGATCTTTCCTGAGAAATCAAATTGTTTTCTTATTTCTTGAAAATACCTAGTAAAATAATATCTTAAGCATAGAAGTCCATTAATGGAAAAAAATAAACTCTAATAGCAATAGATATAATTGTAGATTAAAATAAAACAGGAAAAATGTATCCATAGCTATAGAGTACAAGCATAATGTTTTCTGAAATTTATTTTTCAAACTTATTTTCAGTTACTTATCATTACAAAAGATTACTTAATTTGTTTGCCAGAAGCAAGTCTTCTTGCTTAAATGAGCACCAAGCAAATGAGTGAGGAAAGTTCAGTAATATAAGAAACTGACCATCTCCAAAATACTCAATAGAATAATGATAAATATCATCATAACATAATGAAATATGTTGAATATTAAGTGGGAAAAATCATTTATGTTAATATATGATTTGATCACTTGAATAGCTGGTGATTAAGGAAATTTTTAACTTCATTTTTCTTTTTATTAGTGAACCATTACTTATACTTACTGATTATTTTGTTAGTCACCTACTTAACTTTTTACTGGAAAAAGGAGTAGTGAGTGGGCAGAACTGTTAGTCATTGCAACTGAAAAGTATTTTCAGCAAAATAAATTATGTCACTATTGTAATTTTAAGGAAACAGGTGGTCATTTCCTTTCTTAAAAATAATTCTTAAATTAAGGAACTTAATCTTACTGTAATATCTATCTGTTAGAGAGGAGCTGTTTCAGCAAAGAGTAATGTACAGACTAAATTACAGGGAACCTATTTTCTCTATAATTGCATCAAATGTATTAGCAGTTTGGATCGAATTAGATTGTTCTTAGTGAAAACCATTATGAATTCTATTAAGAATCTGTGGTTACTGGTTTTTTACTTTCTTTTCAAAGAAAATTATACTTCCTCTTCACTGCTAAAAACAAAATAATGGAAGAACCCTTTTTTTTTACCCTGTGCAACTGCAACATGCTGTGCACCATTTAAAAAAGCTCTAAGATATGTATTTGAATGAAGAAGTGGTCATCTTGAGGCCCTTATCTTCCTGAAGTGATAGCAATTAGCTGGTGCTGATATTCTGTCCTCCAGTGGGAAAGCTAGAATCAGCCTAGTAAATCCAGTTAGGAGCTCATATACTTCCATGAGTGGGGGAAGTGTATTTTGGTGGTGTATAAGTCATACACACGTCTGTGCCTGACAAATTGTCTCTAAACACTTGAGGTTAGCAATAGCCATATGCCAGGTGTTCTTCAAATAACTGGTTGTGTATTAGGGGAATATTCACTCTAGTATTGTGGTGACAGTATTTGCCAGGAACATATATCAAATTACTGTTAACTAGGACAGATTTTTTCACTTCTGTGTACCTCAAATGGGACTTCTGCACACTATGGAAGTTAAAAAAGGATATATTAGCTATGAATACCCTGTCCTGTTCTCAGCTACACAGGGAAAATGCCATAAATGGTGAGGATACAGGTATTTGAGATAGTGTGAACTATCTGCATTACCTTTTCTGTAATGGAAGGTGACTGCAAGCAGGGTACTGATTCTATCTCTCTCAAGAATGGTCTCAAGAAATTAGGAGTTTCTGAGAAATTGAAAACATAAGTGAAGATACTGGACTTATCTTCAAGTTATAAATGCCTAGCTGATTTCCATGGGAAGTATAAAGACATTAACAATTTTTTAAGACTAAAAGGCAAAAAGCAGTTTGTAATCAGAACTCAGAAGATAAGGTTGAGATTTCTGCCTGGCATCTCCTTTGAGTCTTTCCAGACATCTTGAAGCCAGCCCCACATATATATAGCTATATGTATTCAGGAGTTTGATGGGGAGGGGAGTTGGATTTTTCTCTGTGACCACATTACCCTGTTAATGTGTTTTCCCAACCCAGGAAAGGCCCTACCATTCCATACAGTTTTGGTCCTTGTGTCATGGCAGTGCTTTACAGTTAAATCAGGAAAATATGTGAAGAGCATGAAATCCTCACCCAGAGAAGGTGCTTCCTTCCTGAAAACCAGCTGCAACTTTTGCTCCACACTCTCTCTGTGCCTGACCTGCAGGCACAGATGCTTCAGCTTCTAGAGTTTGGACAAGACAGCTTGCTGAATATGTTCATGGATCATTTGAGCCAGACTATCAAAAATTTAGTTGTACATGACATAAGACCTAAGTTTATTTTCAGTATCTGACCAGGTATATCCTAATCAGTCTTCCATCATCTTTTAGACCACAGGAAGAGATTGAGTTGCTTTGCTGTAAAAGATTATTGGCTTTATGCACATATATATGTATATTGATAAAAAGGTGTATTACAAGGTGCAATAAGTGCTTAAATATTATGATGCCTATAACTATTATGTAGTACTTGTATTTTGACAGAAAGGTCCTGAATTTGTTCAGTGCATGCATTTGACTGGCAAGAGTATGTTTCTATCATCTTCAGTACAGTGTGCCACAGTAAAGATTGAACTTCCTGACTTGGAAGTTGAAGTGACTTGAAGTGACTTGAAATTGGCTAGAATCTGTTATCCATAAGAAAATTCCTTTTCAATCATAGTGCCTAACACAATTCCTATTTCTGGTCACATTCCTGTACCTTCTTAGTGGCTAGTCTAGGAGTCTTTGCTGGATCAAAAATTCAGTATGAGGCTCTGACTATCCTAGTACATTCCTTACTGACACTTTTCTGTTCTTACATGTACAGTGTTTTCTGCCAAAAATTAGAGGTTTCTGTCCATGAATGTATAAACTATCTTAATCCTTTCTTGAAAATTAATCTGCAGTAAACTTCCATCCCAGGCTCTTAACAAAACTAGATTATATTCTCTATATGATTTGACAGGTGACAATTATAAATTTTTATTGGTACTTGTGAGAGGGATTCCTTCTCCTGATTTTTAAATTTCTTTTTCTCAATCAAAGAATATTGCTGTGTTTTATAAAGAGCTTTGGACTAAGGATATGAATATCAAAATAATAACCATCTTGCATCATCTGCTGAATTTCGTCTCATTTGACTAGTGATGTGTACAACCTGTGGAGGATTTTTCTGCTTTGCTTATGAACATTTGATTAGAAAGACTTAATACTATATCAGTTGCAAACACATGGGTCCACATGATTACATATAATTCAAAATAGCCTGACACTATGGAGTAAAAATTTAGACTGGAAAATAAGGCAGAGTACAGAATCCTGGAGATAAGGATAATCATAATGTAGAGAGCTATCTTTACTCTGGGTCGCACCGAGATTCATCAGTGTATGTGAGCACATTCCTGTGAACTTGGTGAAGAAGTACTGAAACACTTTTGAGTATGTGTCAGTTTGGCAAAGTGTTTCCATGCAGTTAAAATACTGAAGTGCAGACCACAAGTTTTAGAATGACTGAGATTTGCATTAACAGGCAAGAGATTTACATAGAGGAATTGAAAACATACTGCAATGGACTACATTTTGTGGGGTTTATCGCTGAAAGGCACATCTGTCAGATGAATTAGTATACTCAGAAAATGCCAGGTGATCTCCCTGGAGAGTCAGTTTTTGTGATAAATGCAGCAAAGTTAGCAGCATGGTGTGTTTTGTTTCTGCATCTCTGAAGGATGACTGTGGTCAGTGGTGTTGCTTGACAGAACAGCTGGGGCAAAGGCCTGACTCATTTGGGAAACTGGGCTTTTTTACAAGCCAGTTTAACACACCAGAGTAGATTCTTAGTGATGTTTTTTAAGGTTCTGCATTTTAATTCAAGACAGATTTCTTTGACTTTGCCCTCAGCAGCAAAATATATAAGGCAGGAAAATTAAAAGAAAAACAGAAAAACAACTTAAAATGTGAAAGAATCTTACATGACAAATATTATTGATAATATCTGATGCAATTCTAGGAAGTTTTGTGGTGATATGTTTCAGGTTAATGTATAGAGGAAAGAGAATTTCCTGTGGTTTATTCACTTGATAATTGACTTATTTCAGTCCTTGTCTATGTGAGATGTACTATATGAGTAGTACATGTCAGCTGAGATAGTGGATTTTTAGAGTGGTACCTAGTCAACCTAAATTTTAAAATTTTTCTTCACGCCTAGGTGATAGAAGAACATTCTTACAGGAAGACAGTATCAATAATATTGACTGCCTCTTCATAGCTTTCATTCCGAAGCTTTCATTACTCAGATAATATTTTGTTCATTTTGGTTCAGTGGAATGTCCCTCTAAGAAAAATAAATGGTTGGTTTATAACAGCAAAGCTTCTGTGCCTTATCTTTGTTTCCCTTCTAAACTACCTTCCAACTTCAACAAATCTTGCTATAAAAGGAGTGTAAAATGCATTGTTTCATTATTATAATACCTCATCTTAAATCTTCTCTGGTAACTACTGACAAATAGTTCACAGTAACATTTCTAGTGACTTGCTGCTCAATAGTTTAAAGAGCTATAATGCATATAGACATTGTTCTGGGCTGGATATAACACACTTTTTGCATGACCCTGCAAAAAAAAAAAAGTTTGTTACAGGTTTTGAGATTTTACAAATGTTGCTATATTTCTTATAAAAATTTTTGAAGTTGTCTTTCCTCCTTCTTTGTACCTTTTCACAATTAAACAGAAGATTTTGTACTTCCATTCTACTTCAATTAGTTTCTGTGGTGCTATCTACCATAACCAGAATCAGTAAAGTTATATGGTGTTGCTGTTTTAAAATATTTAAATCTCACTAAGAAGTAATTTTGTTTTACCCTAGAACACATCCTGGGTAAAAAATGTGGAAACATTTTCAGTATTAACGGCTAAATTATGTACTCACATGAGATTCTGGTGCATCCTTGTGGTTACTTTACTACTACTTTGCTAAAGCAGCATTGCTCTCCAGCCCACAGCAATATACCGTGTGTAGTGAATGTCCTTCACATAAAGACTTTGAATCTTTAGGGCATCAGGCTCCTGTCTTTCTGATCAAACTTAAACCTTATTAGTTCCATATGTAACTGTAGGCATCAATTGTTTATGGAAGACTTCTCACATGGTATATTTGGTATCTTTTCATAAAGGTGATCAGAGTTTCTTCCCTTCATCAGTTCATTGATGACCTTTCATGTGTAGTGCCCTCCTTCCCCACTACCACCTCAACAAATATCTTGCAGAACACTTTTATCTTTTGCCAAAGACCTAAATTTATTTTAATTCAGTTCTACTGTCTGTCTTTTACCAATTCTTGTCTTGAATGCTTTTTTTTCCCTCTCCCTCTGGNNTCTTGTCTTTCTTGCCCTCTCTTTCAGAGGACAAAGTATGGACAACTGTGTACCATGACCTGCAAATGCAGACTTCTGTGGGAGGCAACAGCCTGGAGAAGTTATCTGTGCTGCAGCTCAACTACAGTGCAACAATGGACCAGATTTCTGCCATTACCAGTAGTGCTGAATACTGTGAGCAGTTTATCTCCTATTCTTGCAAGATGTCCCGGCTGCTGAATACACCAGGTAGGCTGAGAATGGGATATCCATTAAATATGGTTTTAAAGAGCTTTATCTCCACAATTTAACAGGTACTGCTGTTAGAGAAGTCAATTCATTGAACATACTTCTTTGTTCTCCTTTGTTAAAGTTGACAGAGTGAAAATACAGAAGACGTTATTTTCTTAGGAAAATTTGCCTGCTCGCTCGCTACAAAAATTATTGGTATTGCACCAAGTGTTTGTGTGTTCTCCTGTCTGATCTGTTGCTCCTTAAAGCAGATGGCATTTGGTAAATTCAGTAGCTTTTAAAGTTTAACCAATAGAGGCATTGAAAAATTGCTTTGAACTTCATCCTGTTTTTCTGGTTGTCAGTTTTCATATGCTACAGTCAACAAGGGCACTGGTTGAATGAAGGTTAGAATTTTTCCACTAACACTTTTGAAACAGTTTCTTAAATGCAGAGCATTTGTGGGTAATCAGATGCCTCATACATTGTAGAGAATGGCATGGTCAGTAATGCAATTGTGTGAGAAATTATATGCTATTACCTACGAGTAGATTAAGTATAAGATTTTTCTTTTGCTGTGTAGTTTTACACAGCAGGAAGAGGAAGAGACCCTTTCTGTATGTGCCTCCTCAACAAATGTTACCTGTAACCAATAAAGACAAAAGTATTAGTTGTTCCAGAATTAGCAAACAAATGAATTGTATTTTAAAAGCTCTGTTAATATGCAGCAAGTACTTTATATATGCTGTAATTGTTTATGATAGATTTTGATGTTAAATAAATCTTAATGGTACTTAGGGAAGACTGGTTTATGAGTGGAAACATATAACACATTTTCATGACAGTGAACTGAGTTCATTGCGAGCAATTCAAATGCATTTCAGATTAATTTAACGGCTGCATGCTTAGTGTTATATTTTAGGTTGCTTTCCCTCATAATTTTTTTTGTATATTTTCTTACAGTGCTATAGATAAGTATTCATTTGGAATGAGTATCTTATTCCTATTTCCATAAGCATTCCATTAGTTAATAGACAATGTAATGCTTGTTACTCCTCTCCATTCTCCCTGCTGCTTTTTAACTATTTCTACTGCACAGTTTGTCTCTGTTGCTGTTATTTTGCTTAATTTAGCATAGCACAGAGACTCTCCAATGTGGAAAATTATTTGTTCCTTCTTGGGCCTTAATGTATAGGATCCTGAATCATGTTCATAACTAGAAGTGTTCTAATTAGATTCTGCTGATGGATGCAAGTTCTCTACTTGCGTATGCTTCAGAAAAGTTCTATATGAATGTAGCTTTGGCAGGTCTTTAGAAGGTAAATTTATTTGGTAATAGAGCTGGAGACATTGTGCTTAGAAAGCTCATAGTTTGCACAGAGTGCAGTGTTAGATTCTACTTCCTCCTATGTATAAGACTATTATTTCAGGACTAATTTGTACTTGTTAATATATGTTTATATTGTAATAAAATAGCATATATTGCAATTTCAGGTGTTTACCCTAGCTTCTGGATTTAAAGGACAATTAAGCAGCACAAAAAATAATAACTTGCTGATTTTTTTTTCTTTTAAGAAACAAGCGGTTCCTAATATTTACATTTTTTAAGGTTCTTAGAAAATTTTGAGCATACTTTACAGGTGTCTCCTTCATGTTTTCACCTTTTATATGGAAAAATAATTTCTCTTAGAAATTCCTTATAATCCATTTTTTTGGCCTGGAAGGTGAGTTTCAACAGANTGAGAGAAAGAAGCAACAAAGATTATTTTTACCTAGACAGTAACAAAAAATCACACTGCAGTGTTTGCATAACACCTGTAATGGTTTGTACACATAGAACCACAGTGATTTGTGTGTTAGTGGGAAAGAGGCCAATACATTTTCTTTCTATGTGTTATTGGATTTAGTGTA
>VZTT01010631.1:0-18882 GCA_013400855.1 Buphagus erythrorhynchus | reverse complement strand
CAGGCACAGTGCCAGTCAACGTTGCAATATCCTTCCTATTAAATGCTCTCTCAGACACGATCACTATCCAGAATCAAAGTCAACCTGGCAGACACCAGGCTCTGGGTTTCCCATCCCTCATGTATGCATGGGAATGCCTGGAGGCTCAGTTCTTGGTCATCTGGCAGAAATTAAGGACCCACTATTTCCGGTAGAATTGATGGCTAGAATTGGAGCCATGTTAGCCACTGGAACATAGTAGTAAGGTCATGCTGTTGATGATGTTGTAGTTGATATCCCATGTTTGGAACAGGTGCCAACTTATCCCAGGAGACAGCTGCTGGAGTTCTGACAAGATACACACCAGTGTTTACAGCCAGTATCTTAATATGAGTGTGAATGAAACAGTTCTGCTGAGACACTGCCGTCATCTCACTGATCTTTTGATTGAGACTGTAGGCTCCCTGTGTTAGTCACTGGATTCTCATCTATGGGCTCGCATGATATGTGTTCTGAATTCTGTGACACTTACATTAAATATTTCAGGTGGTGCCACAGAACTTTGTTGAAACTACATTAACTGCGCTACTGAATTGCTTGAATTGTCTCTTTGAGGCTATTGTTGCCTGCTTCAGGAATGGAAGAAAAGCCTGGAAAATGGAGGCTGCTGAATTGAATATAGCACCAGCTCCAAAAACTGGGTCAGGAATGCAACCTCTTGCACACAGAAATTTATGGGTACAGAAGTTGAGAGGATCAACCTGTATACCTGTAATTTGTTTACAATGGTGGGTGTAGGCTCAAAAACTGGCAGCACAAAACCACTCATACAGCAGCTTAGTCTTTTTTTCTGCAGATTGGGTTGCTGCAGATTGAGTGGCTGCCTCTCCCATGCTTTACTAGATGTCTCTTGAAATTCTGCTTGGTGGAAGGTCTACCTTATCTACCTCCATCTTGTCAGACATGCCAGTATACTGCCTCAAGTGGGATGTGTGTGGCTGTTGAAGGCAAATAGGAGGCAGACTTTAAAAAACAGGGTAGATGAGAGAGGAGCTGATCAGCTGGTGAGTTGGTAGTGAAAAGAGGTCCAGAAAAGAATTGCCAAACTTTGAGCAAATCTTGTAAATTTTGCTTTAAAACATGCCTTCTTCATATCTTAAATCTTGATTTAGTGGTCCCTTTGTGGTTTATTAGTGTGGATGTGAGAGAAGATATATTGGTGTCTTTCCACGTGGGAATGTTTTGTGCATAGAGTTGAAATATGTAGCCTAAATAAACCCTTGAAAATAGTGTCTGGCTGACCCATACATAGTCATTCAGGCATGTGCAGGTCATTGGCTCATGTTTGTGACAGATTACTTTTTATAAGGTGAATGCATCTGTGTTAGCAAGCTCGTTTTACATAGATATCAGCACATACAGGTGGCAGATAATAACATTTTCATTTAAAAACTAGATATGAAGGAGCAGTCTAGACATGATGGTTAGATCTCATTGCAATGTATTTATTTCACTCTTAGGGAGCTCTAATCTAGATAGATTCTTGAACATAGTCAACACAGTGTACTAAGAGGAGATACAATTTACTTACAAGCTGTGTAAATATTTACCTCCAGAATAGCTGCACTACTCGCAGCTTTGCCTTGCAATGTTCTTACTATGCAATAATATTGATGCTTATGTAAAATAGTTATCAAATCACTTATTCATGTGCCTAATTTCCATAGAGGTTAGCTGGATTTAACTTGATGTCTAACGTCTCTGCTTAGCTTGAAGCATTTTAGTTGTAGTAATGGAATTCCAGTTTGTCTAGAAAAATCAGGTAATTATACCAGGCCACTGCAGAGCCATTCCCTGACTCTGTGTGCAGAAAGTGTGCAGGCAGACACCATACCCTGTTCATGTCAAGGAATTATGTACTAAGTAGTACTTAGTGAGCTTTGACAGACCATAGAGTTCTGGCTTAATCTGAAGTAGATGTATTTAAATAATATTTGCTACATATGAAGAACTTGCCAACCACTTCGGTTGCATGTGCTGCTCCACAGATATTTAGAAGGCCAGATGCTTCAGTGTACGAAAAAGAGGAGCACTTACTCAACTTAAAATTACAGTTACATATTTAATGGTAGTATGCAGTATCAAAAAATTTAGTTACATGTGTTAAACATTATTCTTTGCTTTATACTGAAGTAAATATTTAATCAGTTTTTACTAGATAATAAAATTTTAAAAATACCTTCAAAAATAAATGAATTTGCCTGAAGGCTCTTGCTTGATATGAGTCTCTGTTTAAGATCAACAGAAATATTTACATGAATTCCTTAATCTTTTTCAAGTAATATTCATTGTTGCCATGAGGTGGTTTTTTGGTCTTCATGGTCAGAAGTTTGGGGGTTTTTCTGCTGGCTTTCATTTACTAAGAATATCAAGTTTTACACTTGCTTTTTTAAATCTTAAATTTTAAATCTGAAAGCTTTCAATAACATATTTGATCACTTAGTGGAGAACTGATTGTTGATATTTATAAAGGCAGTATTTCAAACAGAAATTCTCTGACCCTTGTTAGGTTCTTTCATGGCTTGTGTATGTCCTCATTGCCTATACAGCAGTTCGAATTGGTGAATTTATAACAAAAGATCAAGTGCTTAAATTTGGGAAAGTACGGATTTTCTTACCGATCTTACATTAATTCTCTACACACATAATGATATTATTAGTTACTGTGCCTCCTATTTCTTCCCACAGGATTTTTCTGGTCTACTGCAGGATGCAGAAAATTAATAAATAAACTTTCATTGTACGCTTTTCCTCACACGTTTGCATGATTTAGGCCATAGTCCAGAATTCAGATGTTTTTGTACATAAAGAGTAACTACTTTTTCCTTAGCTTTATTTCAAGACACCCATGTCAACTGTGCCTTAGACTTTCAAATGTATAAAACCAAATAAATTTTCACAGAAATACCAGAAGTTCTTATTCCTACTCTACAGTTAAGGTACCATGAGAAATTAAATTGTTACTAATTTTAGTAAGTTGTCTTCAGTTAAAAAAGCTAGTGATGATTTTCCAGGGTGTTGAAGCTTTTAATATGTTCTATGTATGTGCTGTTTTTTTCATTTTTGTGTTGTATGAGCTTTTATAGAGCCAGAATCCTAATTTGACTGATCAGCAAATGAGAAATACATTGTGAATGGCAAACTGGACAAATTTTGAGTTAAAAGATTTCTTTGATGTTACTTGGAAATTCACTGGCAGAGCATTGTTCAATTTTGTTTCTCTTTCTTCTTCCTTTAAAGCTTGAAATAAGGCACATGGATGTGTAATCTCTGTGCATCCCTAGTTCATTCCTCAATTGTACCAAGTCTGAATGAAGATTTCTAATAATGTAATTAAGGGCTGTATTACAGTGATATAGACAAGGGGAAAGCTTTCTTCTGCTATGATTAAAGAAAAGTTATTTGTGTTTGAAGAACTGAGCTAGTATTCAGAAGTCAAAAAAAAAAAAGGATGAACTTGGCGACTGTTAAATTTGCAATTGTTTTGGAAGAGAATGCTTCATTAAATACTCGTTGAGAGCAGGGGATGTGAGATGATGTTTTTGAGGATAAAAAACAGTCTTTGGAGTGTTTTCCACAGGTTTAAATTTATTTCATTGTCCAAGCGAAACTAATTCTGAATTGATTTGCTTTGAATAACCTCTTGCAAATCTGGACCAAAAGGCTGAAGGAACAATTTATCTGCAATTGTAAATTTTAAGTTCTCTCTGAGGATATTCTTTATTTCATTTTCTGTGCATACATGTCAGCAATCTGTCTTGCTATGGTGCAGCTATGTGCTCTGTTTGGAGATACCTGTTTTGTTTACAAATAAATATGACAGACCAAGAGCTTTGAAACTAAGTAAGTGAAGCAGACAAGGTTTAATAGACAAGAAGCAGTGTCTTGAGTTTACAACTATAATACGTAGAGTCCACAAACTTTGCATCAGGAAGGGCAAATCATAAATTCTTTGCTAACCTGGTCTGATCTTTCACTCGAGAAAAGTGAGAGCAGAGGCTTTCCTTTTCCTTTTCTTTTTTCTTTTTGCCCCTAATAAGGGAGAAATAAAAGAACATAGCATTGTTTAACAGTCAGTTTTAAGTAAGGTGTCTTTTCTGAACTAAGTGAAAAGTATGTCCCATCATACCATGTAACACAAATCAGGTGGTTGGATTCCAGATTCTCGAAAGCAGATTCCATTAAATTTCTAACCAGTGTACTTATACATAGATAAATAACAAAATATGAGAATAAGAAAGGTTTATTTTTATTCTGAATGACAAATAAATTTACCATCAATGCCTGAAAAGCTAATTAACAAGATGGATTCCAGAGGTCACAACCGAGCCTACACACTGTGCAATCCTTGGTCTGTGTTAGAAGACAAATTAGGGGACTAGGTAGGTGAAGAGGAAATAGCTTCAGCGTATCAGTCCTAGGCATAGCTACCAATGTGTGGAGCAAAGATGAGAAGAAATCAATTATTCAGATTTCTGTTTACATGTCAGAGTGTAATACTGGCTGGTAATACTGGGTTGAATGTGGACACAGACATGTCCGAGTCAGAGTGGCTGCAAGTGAAAAGTACTTCCAGCAAACCCAGAGGTAGCATTTGACTTCCTGCAGTCAGAAGTCCTGAAAACATTTTGGATACCTCAGCTTCAGAAGGTACAACCAAACTCAGTTTTAACTCTGCATGTCTTTGAGGCCACAGCAACAGCAGGAAGTAATGAAAACCCAGGAATTAACATCATTGGTGACTTAATCCTTCCGAAAGGAAGTTGAATCCCAACAAACGCATGTGTATACAGAGGTCCACTTGGCAGATAAACCAAATTTAGTTAAACAATGCATGTTTACTGATATTTGGTCTGACTCCAATGTTTAACAATTTATGCTTGTTATTTGGTATCCAAGATTTCCTTGGCTGAGTCTTTTTCTTCTTTTCCTTTAACTAAACATGATTTAATTCTGTAGGAATAATAAATAAGTAATGATAATATATTAATACATGAACACTTCTCTATTCCCCCCCTCCCCATTTCCAGTTATTCTGATGTGTAATAGTGTAGAATTTTTAGAGACCATCTGTTGTGGTCACCATTTGTTGTGGCGAGAATGCTGGCAAATCCTCTGGGAAGAAATGATGTCTGACTCCATTTCAGAAGTCTGTATCATTTATTTATTATACTATATTATAATACATTAATATACTATTTAAAGAGGACATACTAAAACTACATCCTACTTCTAACTACGATATCTAACAACTAACTACTCATGACCCTCTCTGAGAGAGAATGCAGACACAGGTGGATTCGATTGGCCGTCAGGGCCAAACAATCCACAGCAGAATGAAATGAGCTAATCATGCCAGGTAAACATTCTTCCACTGCATTCCACAAGGAGAAAACAAGGGACAGAAATAGAAATTGTTTTCTCTTCTGTGTCTCTCTATAATGAATTCCTGAGACACAGATGTGAATACTACAACTATCCTTAATAATTTCCTTGGCCACGGGATGGCAGCACGATGCTCAAGCCTAAGGCTCTCTATTTCTAGGAGTTCACCTGCACATGGAGGGAAGAATCAGGAGCACCAAACCCTCTGAAGAGCCCCACATCCAAATGAAGGGCTCTCAATAGCTCCTTCTTTTTGTTTGCAGACTCAGTTCTGAAGCCAAGTGTAAATTCTGATTTCAGGTTTGTTAATAAATGAGGTTCCTGACAGGTATCTTGACATCAGCATCCAAAACCAATTGAGGTGTTTACTTTTGCTGAAAGCAGCAGGAAATAAATATTCAAGTGAAAGAAAGGACTTTTTTTGAGCTGTCAAGAAGGAGATCAAGTAGGATGCAGCAACTATTAGACTAGGAGAATAAGTTTTTCAAATTTACACCAGACTATATAACAGAAACTAACTGGGTACTAGGAACAAATCATCATATATTTTAGGTAGAAAGGATGAGGAGAACAATAATTTTCATTACATTTAGATAAAATACAATTTAGTTGCAAAATCATCTTTCTGTTCTCAGTTGAAAACAGCTGAAGTCAATTTTCTCTAAGAGATAATGCTGTTTTTATTGACTGATGTATTAAAATAGAATCAGAATCACAGAATGGCCTGGGTTAAAAGGAACCTTAAATATCACCTAGTTCCAACTCCTTGCCAAGAGCAAGGACATCTTCCACTAGACCAGGTTGCTCCAAGCCCAATCCAGCCTGGACTTGGACACTTCCAGGGAGAGTTCTTCCCAGTTTATGGTCTCATGACAATTTTAAAGCATAGTTCAGGAATTTTTATGGGCTAGAACAGTATGGTTGTATTTAAAACAAATGGTTTTTGTGTCTATATCTAAGTTTTGTGTGAAGGAAAAAAATCACCCTAATTTGATAGTAAATAAATATTCACTCACTGGAAACACTTGTCAAAACATTTCAACACAGGGATGACTGTGGAGAATTCAAGCATCAGAAATCATTACCCATAATACAGACTAAAAATAGTAGTTTGGAAATGTTGCTAGCCAAAAATATTACATGTCAAAGGTAAAATAAGACATAGAAAAATATTTTTTTCGGCAAAAATATTTTCCATTTTTATGTGTGTGGGAGTCGGCCTGACAGAGGTGTCAGGTCAGATGGCCATCACAGAGGAACAATTCTGCCTCAGACCAAGGCCATGGGAGGCATTTATCTAAATTGTGATGAAAATCCTTGAAAAAGACTCCCACATGGCTATGGGGTCATCCATGCTAATGCTTAATTTGACAGTCAATTGCCACCACTCCCACACCGAGAATGTTCTCCCCTTCCTGTTTCTCTATTGGTTCCCGGTTGCCGCATTGTTCCACCCACATCTATCCCATTGGGCCTTGCCTTCTTTTGTCCCTCCTTTGCACCACTTTCCCCTGTACCCATTGGACCCCACTCCAACTCCACCTCCTCTCCTGTCCCATACTTAAACCCCAGACTTCCCTGTACCCTCGTCTTGGGTCCTTAGCTCTTAGGGAAACCTTACTCCCCTCAGCTGCTGTATTTGAGTTTTTGAGCCTTGTCCCGCCTTTACTTTTACTATTATTAAAGTGCTTATGTTACAACGCTAAGGCCGTGAGACCACTCTTTTTTTATCTCGCCACAAGAGCCCTAGTATCTGTGAACCCGACCCTAAGAAGGATTATCAGGGACTGCCCTCGCACCCTGATAAGTTATCAGGGACCGCCCTCGCACCCTGTATATGTGTTCTCTTCCAAGCAAGAAAATCCTACTTTTTAAAAAAATTCCTGATATGAAGAAAAATTACCAAATAGGTATTTGTCTTTCCGTTTTAGCTTTCAATTGCATCTAAAATATTTAATTTTAAATACTGAGTCAAATATTCAAATGTTCTTCGAAGTAATAAAATGTTTCATTTCAGTGAATTTTGGAAAATAATTTTAGAGTATATTGGCACCTGGAAAATGTCTATCTTTTTCAGTTTTGTCCTAATTTGAAAGAACAATTGTTGTAGTATTGGACATTTCTGAAGACTAAAAATGCCCTTGTATAACATGGTCAACATTTTTATTTCCCCCCAGCTCCAGAAGTCTGTTTCTTTTTTGTGAAGCACAAGCCTAGAAGAAATTTTCATGACATTCAGTTACTGAAGGTTAACATTTTGATTACAGATGCTTGATCCTGTAGTTCCAATAAACCTAAACATTGTTTGACTCATCAGGGCTGGAACTAGACTTTCACAAAACCTTCATTTCTGTTTAGGCACTTAAATAGCAGATGGGTTTTAAGAGAAAAGTGTGGCAGTGATTTAACAAGCATGTCTGACTTTAACAAAATAGCGTTTTATTAAAACCACTAATAGTTGCTTTTGTTTCAAAAACCTAGCTGTAGACTATAGCTGTAGACTAAAACTCCACTTGGTGGAGTTTTAACAGACTCCCAGATGAAAAGTGAATCATTAAACATAAAATACTAAAATAGAGCTGAGTAAGCAACCAAAATACGTACTTGGCAGCAGAGATGTCTGGAATGTTATTGTTTTGTTTTTCACTTCTCTTTTTCTCTGCTGCATCTGTCTATGATGGGAGATGAGATGACAAAATCATTATAGAAATACACAGTGCGACCAGGGTAACACTTAGCCAAAGTCTCAGCTTCCTCCTTTCTCTCCCTGGGTGCTGGTCACACAACCACTTCAGCTGTGATCATTGAGTTAGCAATAGAAAAATTATGCTGAAAATTCCCCAGGAATGGGAAATACAGGGGCTGGGATTTCTTCCTCTGTATGTATGTGTGTTTACATGCAGAAAGGGCATACTCTTTCTTATAGTTATGGTTTTGTTCCCTCTCCTGGGTCCCTATAATTGATTTTGCAAATTAATTTACACCAGATAACTTTATAATATATCACTCGCCCTTCCATATTAAGTGGCATTTCCTAGCATTTTAGCAGGTCCTGCTTAACTCATATATTTTCATCCATTCTCTTTCTCTCCCTCCCTTCTTCCCTCAAAGGGTTTAGCCCTTTTCTTTATTAGTACAACCCTTCACCCTTCTTAGACAAAAGACAATCGCATTATTCTTGAAAATATTTGGCACTCTGACTGTGCCTGTGTGTTGCTTACTCAACAATACGAACAAAGATTCTGCTGCTATGTTATGTCTGACACAGGCATAAACCAGTAATTACATCAAAAACTTACTGTGGAATTGTTAAGAAAGTCTGTGCTGTGGTTGGTTCAAAGAGGTAGGCAAAATAGTATGCAAATTAGGGGCTGGGAAAAAACGCAGGATTTTCTTCCCTTCTATGTCACAAACAGACAATCATATTTATAAGTTCTAGCCTTCCAGAAGTCCTTGTATGGTTTGATATCTCCTGTTCATCTTTGTCATGCAGAGATTCTCCTATGGAGGCTTCCTAGTATCCTTCTTGCTCTTTGAGTGCCCCTGAAAGCTATTACTGCTACCAAAGATTGTTTGGTATGAGAAAATTCAATATGAATAACAATGCTGAGAAGGGCTGGTCATACACTGTATGACCCAGGTCTGTGAGCTACTAATTAAACACACTAAAAGTGTCAGATTAATTTTGCTAGTTCACGGTGCTTATTCTTCAGACTGGCAGTGTCCTTATGAGTGTCTTCCTTTGTTTCTGCTGTCATCTCAAGAGAGCACCCTCAGCAAGTTCACAGACAGCACTAAACTGAGAGGGAGTGTTCATCTGCTGGAGGGCAGGAAGGCTCTGCAGAGGGATCTGGATAGGCTGGATTGATGGCCTGAGGCCAACTGGATGAGATTCAACAGGGCCAAGTGCTGGGTCCTGCCCTTGGATCACAACAATCCCTGGCAGTTCTACAAGCTTCAACAGTGGCTGGAAGGCTGCCTGGGGAAAAGGGCCTGGGGGTGCTGTTGAGCAGTAGCTGAACATGAGCCAGCTGTGCCCAGGTAGCCAAGAAGGCCAATGGCATCCTGGCCTGGATCAGCAGTAGTGTGGCCAGCAGGACCAGGGCAGTGACTGTCTCCCTGTACTTAGGACTGGTGAGGTCACACCTTGAGTACTGGGTTCAGTTCTGGGCCCCTCAGTTCAGGACACTGAGGTGCTGAAGCAAGTCCAGAGAAGGGCAAGGGAGCTGGACAAGAACCTGGAGCATCTGAAGCACAAGAAAGGGTTGAATGAGGAGCAACTGAGGGAATTTGGATTGTTTATCCTGAAGAAAAGGAGGGTCAGGAGGGCCTTATCACCCTGTGCAACAACCAGAAATGAGATTGTAGCCAAGTGGGGATCAGCCTCTTCTCCAAGGCAACAAGTGACATGGTAAGAGGAAATGGCCTCAAGCTGTGCCAGGAAGGTTTAGATCGCATATAAGGAAAAAGTTTTTTACAAAATGGGTTGTCAAGTGTTGAAACAAGCTCCCCAGGAAAGTGGTGGATTGACCATTCTTGGAAATGTTCAAAATATATGTGGCTATGCCACTTCAGGATATGGTTTAATAGTGAACATGGTGGTGATTCTGGCTTGACAGTTGGACTTAAGATTCTTTTTAAAGGTCTCTTCCAATCCTAATGAATCTATTCCATGGTGTAGAGTATTTCCTCAATAACAAATGAAAACTGGCACTGAATCTTATTTCTGTTGTTAGTCAGGCAGCAGGTATGAAGATGCCAGGACACAACCTATTGAGAAACATACCAGAGGACATGTCCAACATAATAGAGGCAGATTTTTCTGTCTATTGCAAAATCTTGAAGGTTGTAGATGTGAATGTAGAGTTAACTTTGTAATGTCCTGGAATGTGCTCCAATAAGTGTTTTTTTCCTCTTGAGGATGAGGCTAGCATACTCATGGTAGGGAAAAAAAAGAAAATTAAAGCCAGCCAAAAAACCCTCAAAAGCAGCAAGTTTGTATACTGATGTTGTGAAGAATGGAATAAATGGAATAGGAAGCTAAGAAATATATATAATTTCAGAGTTTAAAAATCATTAGGGTTTTACTGAAAAAGGGTAAATATTAATCAGTCTGAAAGGGTGGCTGATTGCCTAAATTCTAAGTACAATCTTTCTTTCAGCTTTCAGATGCTTAAAATTTAAATAGCATACACTTCTGCAAAACTCTGCAAAGTTTTGTACATTAGCTATTCTGGATGTCAGCTTTTCAACCAAGAGGAGAAAACCTGTGCTGTAAACTCATTTTGGAATAGGTCAAAAACCTGAAGACCTATTGGAACTTTTAATGGACTGTATTTATAAAAGGGATGACTCAGTTTACAAAGAGATGTGATATTATTTCTGCTCACTTGTGTTTTATTTCCCTCTGATACACAGAGGCTCATCACATTGTATAGAATCCTAGAATCATACACTCATAGAATATACTAACTTTGAAGGGACTCATCATAATCATCAAATGATGCACTGATGCCTCATAAATTGTCCTAGAAGAACACAATAATTTTGGAAAAAGCTATGGGTGAAATACTACTTTCAACAATGCTTCACTGTTTCAAGAAAGGCACTGTGTACCTGTTTCAAGAAAGCCTTTGTAAACTGCCAAACACTAGGAAATTCTTAAGTGCAATTCTAGGCTAACTTAATGCCTGAAGAGCTTTTAGTATGTTGGGTTTTTTTATTTTAGGTCGCTCAAAAATTTCACGTTTTAAAAATATCAAACATCTCAAAGATCTTTTAGGTGCCCACAAAGGCTTTCATATTAACTAGAAGCTGGAAATGTTGAAGCTGTTTATATGAGGAAGTGAAATATGGGGTTATGTTTAAATGATGGGGTTTTAAGGATTTTTTTGCAGTTCTTCAAGCCTGCTTACAATAGTTCAAAAACTGAATAGGAATTCATCTTTCATTCTATTTTTTGGGTTTTTTTTAGATGGAAACATCATCATCATCTCTTGATAAGTTTACAAAGTCAGATTTTGCAGTTTTGTAGAAGAAATGCACCCAATTCTTGTATAAACACACCTGAAGAGAATCAGAGATGAGGTTTTTCAAGATGGTTAATGTCTTGCTCTGACACTTTTTCTTGCTGTATTTTCTCACTGCAACTTTGCTGATTGTCTGTCATACTGTAATTTCTATAGCAAGATCAGATGCTGTTTACTTTAATTTCATGGCATTGGAGCACATCATGGCTGAAGATTTTTCTCCTTGTGCCTCTCTGCCATGTCACTGGTTTACCTCCTTGGAAGAGAAAGCAGGTTTGCATGCGTAATACCCAGGTATATGTTTTGTGCTCAGGTTTGAATAGCTGCTGCTGTAGGAACTTGGGTCATTAGTTTTAGAATTTAGTCATTTCCCCAGAGTTTGTGAAGGAGCTCAGGCTGTGTCTTCATTCATCAGGTAGATAAAGTAGGGTGGCAAAATCAAAGATGCACATTTCTTGGAAGTGTGAACTTAGAAATTCTGAACCCCGAGCCATACAGCCAGGATATATGTATCCTTGGAGACTCACTTCTCGGACCTCCTTTTACTCCTTTTAAACAAAATTTTCCAAAAAGTAGATTCCAAACAAAATTTAAATAAAGAGAAGATGAAACATTAAATATCATTATACTCAGAATAAAGTAGTTATTATGGAGAGTTTCTTACAGAAAAGTACCCTTCAATCAATGTCTATAGTCACAAATGTGATGGAAATTCAAAGCAGACACTTGTTCACCACTTAACAGAACATCCCTAGATTATGATGTCAGATTCCAAAAGAAGTAATTTTCTACTTAACATAAAATTAAAGTTGATAACCTGACATTTTGCCACAGGGTGTTGTGCCTGAAAAACATACAGGCTTAACAAATTAGGAAACCAAATGTACATAGATACAGGATAACCACCAGCACACAAGAGCCTTAGTAGAGTTTCTAAAAGGGAAACTTTCTGAATAATGCTTTTTGGAGGCAAAGAAAATATTTCCTATATGTGCCTCTTCCTACCTTCCTTCTCTACCGCTTTGGTAGTGTCTGAGATGACATATCTGAGCAGAAACTGCTTTGATCTTCTTTTCTTGAGGCTGAGATGTCACAGAAAGGATAGATATGCTGTGAATGGAAAGAAGAATATTCGCTGGAAATACCAAGAAACCTGGAGGTCAGATTTTGTGGAAAGAGTGTCTACTTTTCATTGCAAAAGCATGGAGAAATCTTAGAACGCGCTGAGATCAATAGTGACCGCTCAGATTTACAGAGCCATTTAAAGCACACACTTAAATGTCTTAGTAAATGACAGGAGAATTACAACCAGCAACTTCAGTTTCGTGATCCATAAGCTTTAGCTCAGGTTGAAATAAATTTATTTACCTCCTAGTGAGAGATGGAATAAATACTGAAATACAGAACTGTATACGAACTGAAATATAAAATGCATATATTTCTAATTATGGGCTAAAATTTTAAAGACTAACTTTCTCAGGTGTCTGTCCAAATTGTAATTCTAAAGCTGCATTCTACTGTTTCAATTTGTTTATTTGTTTGTGTTTTTGCTATTGTTTGGTTGTTTTTGTTTGTTTTGGTTTGGTTTTTTATTTTCTTCAAATAAATAGCTTCAGTTTTGGTATTTGAATCAAAACTGTAAAAGCAGTTTTAAATCTGAAATAAGGTTTTCCATTTTTTTATGCAGTAAGGAAACTAAGGAATAATTAGTTCACTAGATATAAAAAAATATACCAGAAAATTAATGTTTAAACAATATCTGTCTTTTATTTGTAACCTTTGACATGGGTTGTGAAGAAAAGTATTGATATAGAGGATATTACAACAATCTGTCTTACAATGATGGGCTTTATTAAAATGTAATTGATTTCAGTAATTTTTGCAGCCCCTAGATCAAGAGCAATGATACTAACAGATTAGGACCTAGTATCTGTACATATCCAAAAGAAGACATTATTGTTGAATTATTATTGCAAAAATACATTAAAATGAATGTACACCCAAAAAACCCTGCAAAAACACAACCAAAGAGAAACACAAACTTAAATCCAAACTAAACAATTAAAACCAATTGGCTTGTATGCATTGGGAATAAATTTTCAAATTATTACTCTGTCTTTTCAATATGTAAGGGCATTTCTAGAAATTATCAAAGATATATTCACCAAATACATTGCAACCCTAAATTAGACATAACAATATGTGAACAGTAATCAAATTGAAAATGGTAAGTCATTGAAAGACCTACCATACAGAACCTTTCACAAATTACTCAGTTCATGACACAAATGAAGTGTATTAAACTTTGTAATTTTGTCTTGCTTGGGGTAATGATAAAGAATATATAGTCTCAAAACTAATTAAAGGGAAATTCTAAACAACAGCAAAGCCTAATGAACTTTAAGCAGTATTCACAGGTCTGTGTTATGGGAATGTTTGAAATTTTTTATTTAATACATGCAGTGTTAAATTTGTGAAGGCAATGAAACTTGCTCAAAGGAAATATTCCTGTGCCCAAACTAAAAACAGGATCTATATCCTGTAATAAAGAAACAGCTACAAATCACAGCAGTTCACTTTTTTTCTTATTGGCTCTACAACTAACATCAGCAGAGACAGCAGTAACAAACAACTGAGCCAGTTGTAGCAGTGGAACTCGATGTATTGCCAGTATTGCAGCCATGCACCATGTGCATTTCCTTCCCTAAGCCCAAGTCAGATTCAGCTATTCCTGAACCCCTGATCAAGCACACCAAGGCTGTAAGGTGGTTCTTTGAGACACCCTCCTTGAATAATGCCAAAGGGTCAGAGCTTGGGTTGTTTTAGTAACAAAAAATTGTCAGGATAAGGCCTATTGCTTTCCAACTTAGTTTTGAACCTTGTTCTACAGAAGAATATTAAATATCTGTCATTTATGTAGAGAATACCATAGCAGTTGCAGCTAAAAACTGGCTGAGAGAGAAATCAGGGGTTTGATCCTTATGACTAAAGTGAGAGGAAAGAAATACTTCCAGCTGTTTTTCTGCAGCATTTTATGTACTCAGTCCATACAATTTGACATACAACCTCCTCTAAGAAAAACAGCAACAAAAGAAATTAATTTACTGGTATGAAATACTTACCAAAAAATATTTTCTATACAAACTATTTTGATCTATTGGAGTTATGTTACATATATAAAGGTTTTGAAACTAAAGCTTAAAACCTAGTAGAATTTCTTTGATGATTTTATGACAGGACCAAAATGATTTTTCCTTAAGGTGCAAAGATGTTTTTGTAGTGTTATTATTTTAGTGATTTTTAACTTGGACTAGGTGAGGGGGTATATATAATGTAAATAAATAAAAAGAGAGGGTTTAGGCATTGGAGCTATGTTTGAGCAAAACAAATGCCTGTAACAGGATGACAACAAACCATTAACAGCTTTCTTTAGTAACTTCCACTTTTCTGCACAGTCTTGCTCTTAGCAGGACTGAACTTCTGAAACCCAGCTCTTAAGTGTCCCATTTTATCATGCTTTAGTTCACACTGTGAATGGCAATATGAAAACTTGTGCCCAGATGTATGATCCCTCAGGACACATGTATTCTGGAAATGCACCTGTTGGGCTTCAGCTACTAGTGGTCATTCATTCATTGGAACTACAGTCGACCCCGGGGTAAATGCCTGAAAGGCATGGAGAATGGCAGTGGTGTCTCAGCATTAATTATTTTTTCCTGTGCAAAAGTCCTCTTATTTGCTAAGGTGAGCACAACATTAAAACAGATCATCTCCTAGAGGGAAAAATAATAATAAACAACCTACACTGTCTATATTAGATGCTGACTCTTTTCTGAAGCAGAATACATTATCCAGGAGACCTCTTTTCTGCATCAGTAGGGTTGGAAAATAAAACTTGAACAGCTTCAGATAATACAGTGTAGCAGGGTTTTAAAACCTCTGTTAAATGCCTAACCTAACAGAAATATGAACAATATAAAAGGTCAATTAAGTCCAATTTATGTGCATATTTTTCAGTTACGGCAATCAGTTTCCCTCAGTTTGGGTATAGAAAAGTTTCGGGTTTTTGTTTGTTTGTTTGTTTGTTGTTTTGTTGTTGTCGTTGTGTTGGTTTTTCGTTTGAGTTTTTGGGGGGGTGGTTTTTTTGTTTAGGTTTTGGGGGTTTTTTTGCTCTTTTGTCTGTTTCGGTTTTTGCGGGTTTGTTTGTTTGTTTGTTTGTTGGGGGTTGGGGGGTTGAGTGGTTGGGTTTCTGTGGTTTTTTTGGCAGCACTTTAAAAATTATTTGATTCTTGTAGTTCCACCAAGGTTTTTCACAACAATACTTATTCTTAGAGAATGTTTGATGCTCTGAAATAGAAGAAGCTGGAAATGAAAAGGAAATATATAAGCCAGAGAGTCAGATGCCTGAACATCAGAACAGAATTTGCATGGCTGCAAATGCACATGAAATGGTTTAAAACACTATTCAAAAATGCCACCCACTGCATATGACTGTCCCTAGATAATGCATAACTAGAGTTCTGACATGGGCGTGGGATCTCTCCACAGTGCTCAGATTCACTCCTCTTACCTGGTTTGTTCAATTAGCTCTGCTGGGAGATTGCAAAATGCAAGGAGGAAGCCCTGAACAGACATCTGAAGGAACATGACAGGGAGAGATTCAGTTATGTTATTTCAGCTCTTTCCTGTGTCAATTCATAACACCTGGAGGGAAGTTGCTTGATAATGACAGAAGACCTAGAAATGTTTTTCTCTTCTTCATTCTGAAAAGTGGCAGTTGTTTGTTTTCTTACCTATTTAATGCTCAATAACTAAATCCTTGTTGTATAAGGGAATAAGACCCAAGCATCTCTTTCCTTATTCAAAAAATGACTGAAAGAATATCCAGGACTTTTTACTCTCCGCGGCTTTTCAACGCCCCAAACAAAATGGGAACTTGGCATGAGTCCAGACTTCAATGCATGCCATTGTCTTTATATCCGTCAGGACCAATAAGAGTTTCTGTCACATTCAGATTCAGAAAGCAAAGGCAGAGTGGAAGTGGGTGCAGAGAGGAACCTGTGGGCTCTAATTTTCCTGTGCAAAAGAAGAAATGGAAAAAGAGAAATGGTACAGCTGTTTAGAAATGCTTACAAAAGGTAAGCATTTCTAAATGCTTATTTGTTTTTGCCAGAATTGTTAATGGAGAAAGTCCAGGCATAAATATCTGACTTCAGAAGGGAATTCAAGACTTCAAGTGATAAACTTCTGAGATTATCTGGAGGTGGACATGACTGCAGTCTTTCATCCCAGGGGTTTTGTTTGGCTGTTTTGGACAATTCCTCATTTCCTGCCTTGCCTGTTGTGCACCACCTTCTGAGTCATTTATGTTGCTTGACTCATCTAGCCACCATTAAATGACTACATCAGTGGATAAGGGAAGGTCTGTGGATCTCACTTGTCAGGTCTCAGGATTAGGATGACCCCAGGACCCGGCAAAATCTTTTCTTCCCAGCCCGCACCTTGAAGAAGGAGTCAGGATGCATAGTTTGTGCTTCTCAAGGTTGTTTATTTTTTCTTATCTATAACATTCTTCTTCTGCCCTGCCGAGCTCCGTTCTGCAGGTCGAAGCACGAGGTTCTGCCCCTCTGTGGGCTGGTACTAACATTATATGCTACAAATTACGTGTACTATGTTTACAATATTGTACCAATATCTATGACCTATGTTGGACAGTGAGTCCTTACTCTAACCCAATAGAAAAGTGCCACCGTCACAGTGAAGCATGGAGGACACAAAGAAGAAGAAGAAGAAGAAGAAGAAGAAGAAGAAGAAGAAGAAGAAGAAGAAGAAGAAGACACGCCCAAATTCCTCCATCTTGTCCCCTGAACCCCAACCTAAAATCCCCTAAATTCTACTTTTCTCACCCTACTTTACTTAACTACTACTACTTAACTACTCTACTTAAACTCTCGTGACCTGTAATTCTTCTCTCAGAGTTGGTAAGTTTTCCCATGGGCTGAGATCAAAGGCACAGGTGCTATTGACTCCGTGCCAAGGTTCTCGAGCCCCCTGGCAGGGTCTCGAATGAGCCAGGGCAGCCAGAGGGATGTCCTGGACTCCCACACTCACTAAACATCTTTGAGGTCTTTGATATGCTCCCCTACAACATTCTTACCTCTAAGCTGGAAAGATATGAGTTTGGTGTGGAATCAGAGTGTCTTGGTTTGAAAGATAGGTGTTTGCTGAGGAAGGCAGGAACTTCCCTTGGAGTGAAAAATATTACCCCCTTTCCTCTGAATTTTTATAACTTTGAAATTAAAGGGCTTTTAGGCAAAGATATTGGAAAAACAGTAACAGCTCTTTACTAGCATGTATATGTATAACAAGGCAAACAATCAACAGCAATGGCAGCAGCAGCGAACAAAGAACCAGAAAACTCCATGAAGTCTCCTCCCCCTCTCTAAGCACTTTCCCCTTGGTGCAGTTACCGTCACAGCCGGCAGGGGCGCTGCTGGCTCCTGGTGGGCGGGGCAGGTGCGATGATTCCCCTGTGGCTGCAGGGGGCGCAGGCATGGGGTAACGGAGTCTGGGCTGGATGGCGAGATGGGCTGCAGCAGGAACCTTGGAGTGGCGGATGGCACGGCAGTGCCAGGCACGGCCCCTGTGGTGGCAAACAAAATGCAAAATGCAAAATGCAGGAGCTGTGGGGCTGGGTGGACCTGGGCGCTGGGTTAGAGTGTAGCGAAAAAGCCTGAGGCAGTGGCACAAAGCAGCAGTGCTGGGCACTGGCAACCAGTCTTCTCTGTAGTCACTGCAGCAAACAGCCAGGGAGATGCGCCCTCCGGAAAGGGGCAGGGGACTTGGGGTCCCGGGTTTTCCTCTGAAGCACCCCAACAGATGGTGAGAGTCCGTTCCAGTAAGATCGGGTGTTAATAAGGTCCCAGTGCAACAGCTGCTCTTAGGAGCAAAGGCTCACCCTCGGTAAGGAAGAAATTGTACAGGACTGGGCTCTGCGGTGACACTGGATTCTCCCTGTGGTAAGCAACAGTTGGACTGTCTTCCTCTCATCACAAGGGCCAGAGAGGGATGGAAGAGCCAAAATCTTGTGGTATCTCTGCCCTTCCAGAGAGAAAAGCCCTCAGGTAGGGGAGTAGCCAGCTTCACCCTTCCCCCTCTTCCTCCTCCCAGCCACATCTTTTGTTCTGGTAAGTATTGGTAGTTATTGTCTCTTAGCAATAAATGGGACAAAATTCCATGAGAGAAAGAAAAAAAGGAAAAAATCCTAAACCTCCAACAGAGAGATAGGTGAGACACAGGCTAGACAGCCTTATCCAAAGAAGAGTTACAGTCAGTGGTTCAATTCCAACTTGAACCACTAGCAGTAATGAATGGTGTCCTTCAAGACTCAGTAGTAGGAACCATGCTATTTAATACCTTCATTAATGAC
>VZTT01010623.1:0-14830 GCA_013400855.1 Buphagus erythrorhynchus | reverse complement strand
CAGGGAGGTGTTGGAGTTGCCATGCTTGGAGATATCTCAAAGCCATCTGGACATGGCTTGGAAAGCCATGCCCAGGACCATCATGGTCCTGGGCAACCAGCCTTGGGTGGCCCTGCATGAGCAGGGGCTGGACAAGACAGACCATCACAAGCTCCACCAGCTTCCTGTGATGGTGTAACCAGCAGGTCTAAGCAAAAAGGGTAAATCACTGAGGGCTAGAGTTAAGCAAGAAGATGGTGTTGGAGCAGCAGAAAGAGGCAGCACAGGGCAGAAAGAAAGCAGCTCGTTCTCTGCAGGGTGAAATGCAGATTTTCCTGCCTTACACTACTGAAAGTCAACATATGGGTTGTACATTTGTGCAAGAGTCTTTGTGTGGGCCTGAACAGGGCACAGTCCAGCTGCAGAATCAGGGAAAATTCCCAAACCCATAACCAGAGCCTTCAGTGCAGTGTAATCACTGAGGTTTCCTTTCAGCATCGTCACATGCTGTCCCGGTTAGGGGAAGAAAGTATTTCTCCAAGGCAGAATTTCTCTCTAGTGTAGAGTTTTCATGCAGTGAATCACATTTTCCTTCAAAAACCCCCTGCCTAAGTAAAGAGGGGGTTTGTGGCAGCACAGGGAACCAAAAGGTGGGAGAAATAATAATAAGGAAATGCAGTATTTAAAAAAGTCTGTAAGATTAGAGTCTTTGACTGATGGCTGGCAAAGCCTGCTTGCTGCCTGCTGTAAGGAGTGCGTGGTAGGAATGGCAGATCCGGAATTTTTAACTACTTCTCATCCAAGAGCTGCTCTGGATAATATGGATCTGAGGATAAATCAGAGCCAGAGCCTTACCAGCAGCCTTTTCCCTGAGGAAATGCCAGCACTGGGCCAGTCTGTGCTGCCCTGGAAGATGAGGCTGATCCTAACTTCTAATTAGAGAAATGACATAAGGTCAAGTGTTCTTGAGCAGGATGTCTGCTATGTTGTTGTAATGTCTCTGCACAGAGTCGGAAAAGGGTGGGGGAAGACTTTCAGGGACTGGAAAGGAAGAGGAGAGACATGGCAAACATCCAGCAGAAGCAACTCAGATGCTCAGATACCATCGTGGGCAAGAACACCGAGTGTGAGGAGCAGAGAAGCAGTTCAGGCACCAGCTCAGGTGACACAGGAGAACTGCACCCACAAGGAGCTGCCACTGCCCAGCTGGGCTGCTCAAGGTTCTCTGTTGCAGAAGACTCAGGATCTCAGGTTTGAGGAGGAGCTTTTTCTCCATTTGGTATTTCCCCACCTCAGAGTCAGTATCAGCCTTTAGTAAACAAACCCAACACTGGAACATCTGATACATCTGGCAGGTTCCCAATAGGAAGCTCACAGTTGCTGGTTTTCATGGCTTGTGTACTGTCTCTGGGGCTTTCATGACATTTGATCCCAAAGGACCAGGATTAGGACCATCATGAACTGTCTGGTCTCACAGAAAGATTTCAAAAGCCAGGATATTAGAAACATTACTTTCACAAGACCAAAAATAACAAAGTTTCTCACAGCAGTCAGCAAACTGAGCTGTGAAGGCGTGAGAGGAACCAGGGGATATCATTTAGGAGCTCCAGGGGAAAGATGAGAGGGAGGTAAGGTGTAAACCTGCCCTGCTCAGTGTCAGATGAGGATGGGGCTCATGACTGACTTCAGCTGAAGTGAAAATGTTATTTAGACCATTCATCCACTAAATGGATCACAGCCTGCAGTTATTCCCACCCAGAGTGCAGAGATTCCTCAGGCAGTGGTAATTCCAAGACAAGAAGATGCTGCACAGGAGTTTTAAGCATGGATCATCAAAGACCGAGCTCTCTCCAGTTTCTGCAGGCAGGGATGTCCTAGCCAGAGCCTGCAGTGGTAGATGGGGTGGGGGGGGGGTTGCCACACTGGCTTTCCCTAGTGATGTGCCCTGGCTCAAGGTGACAGGGCATCGTGTAGTGCCCATGGAGTCCTGCCTCCCTCACATGTCCCTAAGAAACCTTAAAGGCCTTGGAGCTTTGACTGCTGGACCATGCACCTGCCTGCTGAGCTTCCTTCTCTCCTGCTCAGGCTACGCCTGTAGAGGCAGTGACTGCACCATGAGGGGCTTTTAGCAGCTCCAGACATCTGGCCAGTGATGTCTTAAAGCAGGGGGGCACAACGCTTCTCTTCTGTGACAGCTACCAGCACATGGATGAGACACAGGGCTGGGGTAGGAAACTCTCACCCTGCCCCTGGGAGTGCTGACTGAAGGCTCCTAAAGCTTCAGGGCACCTTGCCCTGCCAACGCCCACTGGAATACAGAGGCAGCCACGCAGAGAAGGGCTGGGCACTGCAGCCACAGCACCTTCTCCTCTTCCTCCTCCATTTTTGGTTCTTTGGCCAGCCAGGGCAAAAGAGGCAGGATCCAGCACAGCCCTCACCAGCCAGTGCAAAAAGCAGGGTACAGTGACACTGACTCCTTGTTTGAGCTGGGGCAGAGGAACGAGCAGAGCTGAAGGAAGTGTATTTTGGGTAAGGACTGTATTTAAATTTGATACAACCACAGCATGCCCAGTGGGACATCACCCTCCAGTGCACAGACACCCTTTCCAAGAGAGAGAATAGGAGACACATCAAAATGAGACCAGGACATGGAAAGCCAAGCACTGATGTGCTTTGGAAATGTATGCAAAGCAAAAAACTCCCCTAAGAGAAATCACAGAATCATGATACAACAGTCTGTGCTTCTGGGCTCCCAGCCTCACTCTTTCAACACCTTCTCTGGTGCTGCAGTGAGGGTGAGTGCAAGCCTTCCTCAAAAGAAATTAATAAATATCCCATGAACTCAAACACCCAGCTGTTCAGTTTTCAGCATAGGACTCCACAAGCTGATTCTCCACATGGTTTTGATCAGCTGGCTTGAAGGCTGAAGCATAAAAGGTCCAAAACACGCTCTAGCTGAAGGCACCACAGCATTGTGGCTCTGAACCACCTGGGGGGGTGCTTTGCTATGGCCCTGTGAGCTGACATGGAAGGAGAAATTCATCACCAAAACATTTGGAAGCTGCTTCCTCCATGACACTGAGCGCTGGTTTCATGAGGCACTGACGAGTTTAACCTTTTGCTTCCAAAATAATCATTAGCATAATATACAAGCACAGTGTAAGGGAAGAGAAAGTTGAAAAATAATGTTTTTAAATACTTGCCTTTAAAAATTCAGCCTTTCCTATGTTACCAAAATCTAAAGGGATTTAAAGGGATGGAGCAGTTGCTGGCTCTGAGCAGCCTTTGGTCCCAAAGCATTAGCAGTCGGTATGTTTTTCAGGTCAAGTTCCTAAGTTCTTCCACTGTCTTCAGTTCTGCTTGTCTCCTTTGTGTTTCCAAGGGTAGATGAGCTCCCCAAGGAACAGTTTCTTGCAGAGAGATGCCCAGGAGTCCCTGGGATAGCAGCTGTAGGTGGGCAGTCTGTAGGTCTGGATCACACCTCCGTAGGAGAGGGGGTTGATCTGTGTGGAGAAACAGGGACAGCAGCAAGGGAAGCATCAGTCCTGCTCCTCACACAGCATCAGAATCCCTCCCTGGCTTGCTAAGGCTGCTTATCCTTCTCCAACATCCCCCAACATTAACAAATTGAGCTTGGCAAGGGGTGTTACTAGAATCATTCCCAAGCAGAGGGGCAGACAAGCAGCAGTACTAGAGCTGGGGGAATGAGAGGGGTGTGTGTTACACATCAGAGTGGAGGGGGGACAGTGGCTGGAGAGACAGCAGACAGCAACAGAATCACAGAGTCATGGAATTTTTTCATTTGGAAAAGACCTTTAAGATCATTGAGTCCAACCCTTAACCCAGCATTGCCAAAGCCACCAGTAACCCATGTCCCCAAATGCCACATCCACACAGCTTTTGAACATCTCCAGGGATGACGACTCCACCACTGCCTTAGGCAGCTGTGCCAGCATCTCACTACCCTTCCAGTGAAGAAATGTTTCCTAATATCTAATTTAAACCTACATCTAGTACTGCACAAGGGATGCACTGGGACTAAAGGAACTCCTCTGGAATAGACCAGTTTAGCTGTACCTGTTGCGAGCCCTCAGCCCACAGCTGTGTATTAAATTAAACCTGATACCACCCAAAACCACCCAGTGGAACCAAGTCCCAGCACGACAGGATTACACCACAGAGCTCCTCATTACCATTTTCAATTAAGTCTCCTTGGCTGAGTTAGTATTTTTTAATTTGACTTCAATCACCACCCCAAGTCTGTGCCTACAAAAGTTCTGACCATGGTCCCCAGTTGCTGCACTGACCTTTTGAAGACAGGGATGTGAACAAACACATTAACTGTACAAGGGGTGACAGAAGCATGTCAGACCTTGGAAATGCTCACCCCAGTGAAGCATTCAGGACAGGGAGGCAGGTGAAGTCCACAGGATGGATCCAGTGTGGCCAAGACCTGACACATGAAGAGGATGTACAGCACAGTCTCCAAAGGACCAAAAAGATGGCACAGAAATGATGGGGCTCAGAGCATAGACCATGAGAGATGCCCAGGGGTGGGGACTTACAGAGGCAGGGAAAGCTTGGCCAGTGGAGAGAGATGGAAGGACATCCTTCTCTAGCAAAAGGGCTCAGCTCTGCTGGAACCAACCAAGCAGCTCTGGGAAAGGAGACTGTAATTCACAGCATAAAATCCAGCCACAAAAGGAAAGAGAGACAGCAAAACCCATGCACAGAGTCACTATTTGGTCAAAGCTGATTTTTTTTTTTTTGTCCACTAAAAAGCATCTGAGTTTCTGGGAGTTTGCCTGTGCCACCAACTTGCTTTAGCTGCCTGGAGCTCATGGAGTGGTGAGGGATGAACCCTACAGTGCCTACAGAGATGGAGCTCTTGGAAAGTGGGATTGAGCTAAGAGTTCATTAGAATTACTCCTGGAGATCTTGGTCAAATTAATTTCAAAGTACAAGACTGCTCAAGCAGAAGGGGGAAATGCCTGTACACAGAAGCATCCTTAGGAAGTTTAGGAAAAAGGCCAGGGCAGCTGCTTGCAGGAAAAATTATAAGAAAAGAATAATCAGGGAAAAAAAGAAAAGGCCAAAGAAACTGGTCCCCAGCACTAACAGCCATAAAACCCAAGTAACTATTTCTGCCCATTTCCTCAGCTGTAGGCAAAGCAGAGTGTCTTAAGTGCAAACATGCTGGGGGAGGAAGACAGGAACTGCTGCTCTACAAGGGAGAGACAGCGTGTGTTCCTTTGACTATCAACTGTGTGGGCTGGGTCGGCACACAACATTTCTTGTGGAGAAGCATCCCTGGGCAGAGTGCTGATAGCCAGGGGTAACACTGGCCACTGCAATGACCTGTGCTTCTTATACCCAGAGCAATTCACATCCCTGCCTCTCCTGTTACAGATGGAAGCAAACAGGCAAAACTCATCATTAGTGAAGAGGCAATATTTGTTCCCCTTATGAAAGTTCTGCAGGTCAAAGCTATAATAAACTCTGCTAGAATATCCATCCTAATTGAGCTGTTCCCTTTTCCCTTCTTCTGTTGTTTAACCTTTTCCAAAGCAATTGCTGGAGAAGAGACTTTCAGCGGTAGGTACATGAATGGATCAAACTCATCATGTCCTAGAATCCCAGAATCTCAGACTGTTTGGGTTGGAAGGAACCTTAAAGCCCATCTTGTTCCACCCCTCTGCCATGGGCAGAGACACCTCCCACTATCCCAGGTTGCTCCAAGCCCCATCCAACCTGGCCTTGGACACTCCCAGGGATCCAGGGGCAGCCACAACTACTCTGGGCACCCTGTGCCAGGGCTTCCTCACCTTCAAAGGGAAGAATTTTTTCCAAATATCTACTCCAGACCTGCCCTCCTTCAGCTTAAAGCCAGTTTTCTCCCTGGACTATTGGTTCAGTTGAGCCACACTGCCACTGCTTCTTGTGCAGCAAAAGAAATTACTTTAAACACTAATGAAAACACTGACCTATGTAAGACTTCCTGAAGAATATTAAGTAATATTTGGAATGGAAATATCATCTCCCATCCTCTGCCTCCCTCCAGGGTCTGGACTTTGCATTCCAGAGACACTATTTTAAAAATCAAAAATAGTCCCTTGGCTGAACCAGGAGCTGGTTGGGAATGCTGCATTATTGATTTCTAATCCATTACCAGTGCCCCACAGGACAGCTCAGACTATCACCTACAGCTGCAAATATTTTGGGTATAAGGTCCATGCATGCAGCCTGACTTCCACCAGGCACTGCTCCAAGAGGGCTTCCACACAGAGAGGGAGCAACGCCACTGCAGACTCTCAAGAAAAGGGACATCACCATGTACAATAAATAAGAATTTCACTTAAAAAACAGTTTTTTTAGATTACCCTCTCCAAAGGCCTATCAGAAAGTGGGATAATCAGCAGGATTTCTGACACAAGCCCATTTTTCATTTCCACCAGCACAAAGAAAGCAAAAAAGTCCCTTTTCTGATTGTCTGCTCATTATTATTGGAACAGAAGGCTGGGACAGACATCTACTGCAGCACTTCCACCTCTTGAGGTGATGACTTGTGCTATATTCCAGATAGAAATGGATCTTCCTGCAATGGTCCCAGGAAAATTCATCACAGTCATATGACTCACTGCCTCTGCTCTTTAAGTCGTGGTCTTTTCCCTCCATCCACCTCATCTCTCACACACACTGATGCCAAAGGCTCTGCTCAGCAGCTCCTGTGCCTCATCTCTGGTGTCTGGTTTCCTTTTTCTGGAATCTCCTGGCCACAGAGGATGGCAGATTTTGGTTCTTACACCACTATCCTACTGAAAGGCAGGAGCTGGGAAGACAGCTTGCTTAGAGAATGCTAGTTTTGCCCTAGAAGACATCTGTAGAAGGGATTCCCTCTGGAATTGCTACTAGCTGGTTTGCTGGTTCCCTGCTAGTCTGACTTTTGCTGAAATAGGGTGGGACTGGTGATGGAAAAAGCAAAAGGGCTGGGAAGCTTCAGTTAAATCCTTCCCACACACTCCCCCAGTGTCCAAGTGCTTTTATAAATGCTATACACTACTGGCAGCCTCTCCTCTTTAGGATGCAGAGAGCAAGAAAAGCCGCCCTGGGACATGGCTGTGTTCCTGCTGGGTTAGGAGATGGAAATTTTACTCCTGAAAGTGTAAGGAGAACTTCCCTGCTGCCAACACCTCATTTCTTTTCAGAAGGTAATTTCCTTTAGTATCTTTGATGCCAAAGCGTGGGAATGGGTTATAAAAGCACATGTAAGCTTTGCCCATACCCCTCACCAGGCCAACTCAGGAGAAAAGCAGGAGGCCCTTTCCTCTCTCATCTTGCCCAGGCTCTTGTCCTGCTGGCCTCATGGAGCAGCCAAGGCCTTCCAGCACCTCTGGAGGGGAAGAGCTCTTCCTGCTTTTCCATTCTGGATGGTTTAACTGCCTTCTTTTGCTTCTCCCAGTGTTCAGCCATTATCACACGAAGCTGCACAGAGCCAGGAGGTGATAATGGCATGAGGTCTTAATCCCAGAAGTAACACAGCTCTGTGTTTCTCCTACCTCCCCTTCTTCCACATTTCACTTCACACCATCCAGGGCACTGCATTTTCTCCAAACACAGGACACAAGCAGAGCATCAAAAAGCACAGAAAGCAGCAGCCAGCCATAGCAACACGAGATTATTTCCCTTGTTTCATCATTTTACAGCTGATAATTTTGAAGTGGAGCCCTTCAGTGGGAGCAGCACAGATGGATTGGGGTTACTCCAGGGGAAGGAATTGCCATGGAAGGCACAGGGGCCTTACCTGCATAAGGAGCCGCAGAGGTTTTCCATCCTGCTGCTCAAGGACTCTGAACTTCACTCCAGCTGCAAAGACACAAAACAAGGAAAGCAAACCCCTGGTGGAATTGTTGGGGTGTCCTGTGCAGAGCCAGGAGTTGGACTCGATGATCCCTGTAGTCCTTTCCCACTCAGGATATTCCATGGTTCAATGCCTGGAGCACAGATAGTGCATTTGCTCCCCAGTGCTGTTGGCTGAGCACTGATTCCCTAGAAATTGTCTTCAACCTTTCTGGATTTAGGAACATTCCCCATTTTCAACAGGAAGCATGGATTGTCTCTACAATGCTTTAAGCCTAATGACACAGCTCCATTAAAAGTAACCCCTCACATCCAGCTTGAAAACTCAGTCCTAGAGCAAACACAAAGCCTAGCAATCAGCCAGCCAGACTTGAGTCTGACAGAGGGACTGGAAAAACCTTCCACTTTTCCCAAACTTCCATCAGAATGGGAACTCCATGTTAGCAGCAGGCTAATTTGTGCTTTAATTTGTGCTCATGTGGACACGTGCAAATCTGTCCCACTTTCAGGCTGAGGGAAGTGGCTGACCTGGAGGCATTAAAACATTTCAAAGCAACCCCTGCCCATTAATCCCAGCATCCACATGTTTTTAACAGGCTGACCCCATCAAACCTGCCACATTCCTATTTCCTCTTGGATTTGCCTCATTGCCAATACTGTAACGATAAATAGGAAAGATTTGGGATTCCAAGAGTGACACAGTGCACACACAGATTTAATACAATGTTTCAAAGGTAACAGCTTGCACCAGAGAGGCATTTTTCCTACAAAGATGTCAAATTATTTCACAGAAATAAAGCCACCAATCCATCTCTGCAAACTTGCTTCAGCCAAGCATGCCCTGTTAATCTTTCCTGCAGGTAAGAAGATGAGAGAAGGAAGACTAAGGCACAGATCAAACACTGACAGGAGCACAAACAGAAATAAAACTCTTCACCATTGCAAGTGTAAGTGTCATTGCTGCAGTATCTCTATGACTCTTGCACACTGAGAAACCAAAATGTTTTCTCTTTTTCCTCAAGCTTTGAATTAATTAAAATCATACAGTTCACTCCTTGGATAGAACACTTCTCTCTAGCACACGGCTCTGGTTTAAACTCTCTCCCCAAATCATAAACCTTTTTCTGTCCTGGACAGGAGGGATTTATCTGCATTCTGCTGGATTATATTGATAGAGGGGCTTCCCCAGTGGCTTGAAATAGATGTTTGAACACCCTGGGCCTCAACAAGCAAATGTGCTGGATGACCAAAGTGCTCAACGTGATTCAGAGAGCTTTGGCTATGAGGAAGTGTCTAAGGCATTCCAGGAACTACTTTTCTGGCAGACTTTGTCAGAGAGAGACAGAAACAAGCAGGCACTGAAGGTTCAGATATGTGGTCGAGCACTCTGGAGTCTTACCTCAGGAACAGTCCATTATCCCAGCAAATGCTGGTTCTGTAGGTCCTGGTCACACACCTCCCTTCTAAAGCTGCAAGCCAACACTTTCTTAACCAAATTATTTAATTACTCAAGAGTCTTCAACTTCTAAGAAAATATGAGCACAAAAAGGCTATAAATTCATTTTAGAATGACCTGCAGATGACTGCAGTGCTCAGGACTCTGAGCAGTTCCCGTCTCACAGGAAGAGCAGGAAGGCTCAGGCTCCTGCAGATCATTCCAGCACAGAAGAACCCTGAACTATTCCATGACTTTCAGCCAACTCCAGAGTTCAGGGGTCTGCTTTTCCTGTACAAAGGCATCAGCAATGGCACAGGAGAGGTCAGGACATGAACTCATTTGCTTTGTTTCACATGACAGCACATTCAAGTGAGGGCACTGCTGGTTTGTACTCCAGCAATTGTGGCAGGTCTTACAGAAATATGACAAAACCTGTCCCAACATTTCCACTGTGAATATTGGGAAAGGGAAGTACAGGAAAAACGAGCTGGCCTGTTCACAATCAAATAATGCTGGTAACATGTGTGTGGGCAGTCTGAGAGCCCTGAAACCCCTGCTGTTCCTTTCTTCATGCTGTGAATCCACATTCCAACCAAGGTGGCACTCCTTGAGCTGGCACTGGGTGAACAGAACTCTTGCACAGAGGACATCAGCTGTGATCTAGATAAAAAAGGCCTTCTGAAGTCATAAATATTTCACTTTGGATGTGAGGAAAGAAAAAATGCATTTAGTTTCAGGTGTGTGGATGGATCATTCACCGACCCCTGGCCTGGGCTTCATCAGTGGAGTATTTTGTCAATTCAGACCCTGAGTCAAAGAACTTGGAGGCCACATGCCACAACTGAACTGAGTTGAACTTAACCTCTTTCCTACCAGGAAAAACTATCCATTCATGTTAGTAGAACCATCTTAGTGATGCCTGTAAAATCAGCTACCCTAACACCTGCCAGAGGATGTCTTCTCCAAGCTGTGAGTCTGACAAGGGCAGCACCTCAGCAGTGAGGACATCATGTGATGTGTACTCTCTAAGTCCTTTGAATTGGATTCAACTGCTCCATCTGTTCCTGTTGCCATGCCACGGTTTTGTGCTGGGGCAGGAACACAGGCTGCAGAAATGATCAGAGATTTCTCTTCCTCTCACAGGCACCTGGGCACTGGAGTGCCAGTTAAGGAATTCAGCTGAGAAGTCAATCCCCTGCTTGGGTGGGGGCTTGTTTCCTGCAGCAGAGACCTGGCTGAACAGGACTGAGAAGTAACCTGTGGCCTTACAAAACCTAAAGGAATTCATGGCCTTATACCTCTCAGTGGCACCAAGATTTCCTCCTGCCCTACATCCTGCTCATTAGTGGGTCAGTTTTCTTCAGCAGCACCTCCTGTTCTCCAAAGACAGCCCTGAAGGGTTTAAGATATTTCTGCCAGGAAATTCATAGGAACCTGCTGAAGGCTCCCATGGAAAAGCAACAGAGTTGGTAACACAGTTCAGCTCTACCTTCCCAAAACTGAGCCTGGCAGTGCTCCAGCAGACAAAGCTGCTGAGGTTGCCTCGAGCTTCCTCTGCCTTTGATGACTGGCCTTGGTTTACTGATGATCAAGCCCTTTCTTCTATGCTGAATTCCTGCTGCATGCTCTTTAAAAGGATGGGAGATAATAATTTAGATGTGCTTGACTGTAAGTAGATCAACCATAGCTGTGGACAGTCAAAAGCATTCCAAAATGAGTCCTTACTCTGGTGCCAGCCATGGTTTATGGTTACCCAAAGTGGAAAAACAATGACTGGTTTCAAAATGGTGACAGATTAGTCTCAAAAAGAGAATAATTATCTGAACTCTGCCCAGAGCTTTGAAATTCATCCAAACACCTCAGGTCAGGGCTTCAGTCAGTCAAAGTCAGCACAAAACTGAAAGAGCTCCATTGATTTGCAAGCACTGTAGATCCAACCCGTTGGAACAGCTGATATTCCAAGTATTTTTGTGATTTGGCTTGTTTCAGAGCCCAAACACCCGAAGGTATAAGCTTGTTTCACAGAATCATGGAATATCCTGATTTGGAAGGGACAAGGATCATCCAGTCCAGCCCCTGGCCCTGCACAGAAACCCCAACAATCCCACCCTGTCCCTGAGCTGAGAGTGTTGTCCAAACACTCCTGGAGCTCTGGCAGTCTTGGGGCTGTGCCCATTCCCTGGGGAGCCTGGGCAGTGCCCAGCACCCTCTGGGGGAAGAATCTTTCCTGATATCCAACCTAAACCTCCCCTGGCACAGCTCTACGCCATGTTTGACTTACAGAAGTTCTACCTCGTTTATATGGTCCTTGTTTGGATGCCATTTTTAGTAGCAAAGGGCTTTCTAAAGGTACTCCTGATTCTGCTCCTTATTCTGCTCCTTGCAGGAACTGGTTCACAGTAGGGACACCTGCACGACCTGAGCCTTGGGTTCTTCTGCCCACTGCATCATCAACTCAGGAGTGACCCAGTGCACCAAAATCAAGCACATAATGCAAAATGCTTGAAGTGCTGCAGGGCCAGAGCTGAGGGACTCACCTGCAAGCCTGTAGGATCTGCAGAGGCGAAGGATGAGGGAATAAAGAGGCAGGGAGTCAATCAGGTCCACCAGCAAGTGTATGAGGCCCTGCACAATCACCACCAGCAACCGGAGCTACAAAAACCAGTTTAACAGAACATCTCAGGAAACAGGAGATTAAACACTCATAAATTCCTGAGCTGAGCTGGGATCTAACACTGCTGTGTGCTAGCTAAAGCCTCCCATAGTGGGTGTGATGTCTGGAAGTGCTGAGCATCCAGACCCCGCGTGAGGGTCCTCACCAATCTGAGGGTAACTGGAATGAAGCTCCAGCTGGAGATGCTGTGACCAGCAAGGACATGAGAACTATTCCACTTTCAACAGCCACAGTTGAAAAGGAAGCCCAAATTCTCCCAATCCAAGTTAACTCCATCACTGTGTACCAGGCAATGTAAATTTTCCTCTCCAAAAGTGAGCTGCAACAGCTCATTTTGGCCTGAAGAAGCCCCACGTAGAGTTTAAGCAAGAGCACAGCAGGCAGAAATGAGCTTCCTGCTCTGTGTTTTCTGTCCCTGACTAAAGCACCTCCTTTGTCACACTGCAGTTATTTTCTGCTGCCAAGCTCATCTGAAAAGAGAGGGCTCAAAAAAGATGCTGAAAGCATGTGATGGCCACTATCTGTGGAAAACTTGGCTCCAGGCAGATCATGGAGACGACTGGTCATATTGGGGGAAGAAAAGAAAAATAAAGAAGTTCTAGCCTCTGAGGAAAGCTTGGCTGAAAACATTTAATACAGCAAGTTAATTCCCTGAAAAAAAAACCTTCTGGATCAGACTAGAGAGGCCATCACCGCAGATGTGGATGGAAACATAAAAAAACAACTTCTGAGAGAAAGAGAGGGGAACAGTTTGTCCTGCTGCCCAGGATTTGCTGGGAATTCCCTTTGGAAAAACACAAACATGAGCTGTGTGCGAATCCTTCCTAAGAAACCCACATTTTTATTTTCTTTATAGATGACCATAAATGTCAAGGAAGCCATTTGTTACTATCTCAGAAAAGAGTGTTTGATTTGTTTCAAGGGTTAAATCTTACCAGGGTGAACACCAAATAATACAGTGCAGTTGTAGGCAGAAGGAACAGCAGGATTGTGAACAGCAAAGTGCCAATAAATAACTAGGGAAAAAGGAAACACAGTCATGAGCAGAGCAATGGCAAAACAAAATACATTACAAATAAAAAATAGGAGACTCTGAGGCAATGGAAGTTTGCAGGACTCCTTAATGTGTTTTTATCTTGCCTATGTGAATAATGCTATTACCTTGGATATTTTCAGTATTTCTCCTCTCCCTAGGCCTTCTTCAAAACTCCTTATTATGTGAGTACATTTGGAAAGATAAATAAAAGCTGGATCCTGACAGCAATTTTCCTTTACAGACAACATTCAAGACTTCCCATTTCAGGCTGGCTTCCTTAGGAAACAGGTCTTAGGTGACCTTGCATTTTTTCCACTCTGTCCCCAAAAGTTTTAGAGCCATTGATCAGATTTTATCAGAAAAATGTGGAAAAGAACAAAGAAGCGGTCATTTGAATGGGAATTCTGGAAATAATCGGGAAGTACTTTTGTTCCTCCTTCTTCCTCCTTGTGCAGTACAGGCACTTGGTGCAAACTGGACAGAATTTGGGTGATAAACGTTCCCCAAGGCATCAATTGGCTGAGCTGTCCAGCCACAGGAATTCTGCCTCTTGTTCATTGGGAAGGTGGGAGAGATGAAGAAGCTGGAGTCGGGGAGCAATATTTAGAGGATGAAGGAGAAAAATCCCTAAGGAAGCAGGTGTCATTAGCTCCACTGTCCACAGAAAGTTATTTTTATTCTGGGCCAGCCCAGTTGGCATAGGTCTAAATAATTCCAAGTGGGAGAATTTCAGATTTATACCAAACAGGGACCTGACTCTTCTATTTCCAGTCCCCACTTCCAGAACAGAGAGGCCATAGGAGCACAGGGCACTGCAACCTCTGCAAAAAGGGACTGCGGGATATCATGAAAGAAAACAACCCACCATCCACGGCATGGAGGTGGATCAGCATCACAGCTTTAGGGATGTAACCAGGGATAGATCACAACCGAACCCATTCTCCTCACACCAGTTGTTTCTCCCTTCTCCTGTCACTCCACTGCAGTTGTTTAAACCTCCAAAAGTCTTTTAAGGTCTGCTTTGAATGTCCCTTCCTACCCAGCCAGTGATACAATTCTCACTGGTCTCCAGAGCAGCAGGATGAAGCCTGAAGTGCCAAACCAATTCTCCTCAAAGTACAAGGGAGTAAGGCCTGATGCAAACCTGGCACGGAGGCTTTTAATTACCAAAGAAACAGAAAACCAGTTCTCAGCTGTGGTGCAAGAAGCTCAAGGTTATCTGTTGTAATAGAGAGAGGTGCTGACCCTGCAAGTTTCCAAATATTATTGTATTATTTCAGTGATGTCTGCAGCTGCTGGCCTGGAGCAGTTCAGGCTCTGCTGGACTTTTGCATGGCATTTCAGGTATTAAAAAGAGCTTATAGCACTTCACAAAAAACTGCCTCTGCCTGAGTGAGAGTGTGTGGGCCAGGCTCCAGCACAACGTGAATGAAACGGGGCCTTTTAATAGAAACACTGCCACGGCTGTTACTGTGGCAACACTGCTGGGCACCACATTTCCAACTGCCTCCATCCCTCCCCCATTCCCCATTCCCACTTCAGGCTCCCAGAGCTGCCAGCATCTGCAGCACCCACCACAGTTCGCTGGGTGCCTGGCAGGTGCTCAGGGCAACGCTGCACTGGCCAGAATTTGGCCCTCTGAGCAAGGGAAGGAGTGCTGGAGGGCAGGGAAAGAGAAAGGGAAAGGGAAAGGGAAAGGGAAAGGGAAAGGGAAAGGGAAAGGATGCTGGAGAGCAGGGATAGGGTGCAGGGTAAGGAAGGGGTGCAAGGAATGGAAGTGGTATAGGGAAGGGAAGGGCTGCTGCAGGTAAGGAAGGGGTGTTGGAGGGCAGGGAAGGGATGCAGG
>VZTT01010615.1:2058-14764 GCA_013400855.1 Buphagus erythrorhynchus | reverse complement strand
ATGAAATCAATACTACTATTCTATGGGCAAATCCCTTTGCTCACAAAAGATTTTAAGTCATTTCGGGTTTTCATTGGGTGGGTTACCAATTTTGTGAAAAGAGAGAATTATGTTTTTCAAGGGCTCATATCTTCAAAACACGATTCAGACAACATTCTAAATTGGAGAGGTCTTTTTTTTGAATAGCACATAAAAAAAACCCTTTTTCTGTGTGGACTCATGAACATGGAAGAAAAAAAAGACATTTTGAATCTGTGTTGTGATACGTGGCAAGATTTTCAGAGTGCCAAGGATATAAGAGCTGCCCACAAAGAGGAGATAGACCTCAGTGAACCTCTGGAGCTTGAAACCCACCTTAATCTTGGGTTTAGACTGAAATTTGGAAGATCTTGCAGTTAGTCTAAGTCAAGAAGGAGGATGTCTAAATAAGCAGTTATCATTCATTATTGAAATTATTTCCGTGTCTTGCATAAACACATATATTTTTTATGTATTGTCTCCTCATTTTTTGTCAAAGGTTCTACCCAGCAGAGAACACATGAGGATTCTCCCTTGAAAGATGGACAAAGCCTTGGAGTACAGCCATCCTTCTGGCTGGGTTCTCACAGGAAATGTCCCTTCAGGCATTGAGTCCTCTGCTGAACTTCTTTAACTGTTTCCTTAAGCATATTCCAAAGCAGGATTTTTAAACTTCATATCCTTACTATTATACCATGGAATTGCACCTGCTTGCTGCACTCAGGCATCAGACAAACCTGAAAGGGGAATATGGGCTACAAGAAAAGCCTTTGCCCAGAAATTTCTACACCCCATCATGTTACTCTACAAGTTAGCTCCCCAAATATCAATGGATCATTTATTTCACACAATTTTTATAACAATTCAGGAAAGTCAAACTGCTGATGTGTTTTACAGGCACCTTAATCTATCCTATGTTGGTCAATATTACGAGTATGAGACTATGCACTTTGAGCTGCAAAGAGGATTTTGTACCATCATTCCAACAAATCAGAAACACCACGAATCACATAAAAAAGGAAATAACTGACTACATTCCTTTACTCTTATTTTATTGCTCTGAGCAACTCTGAATTATAGCCTTCACTAAATAATAGTTGGTACCAAATTTTCTCTCAAACATTAAAAAATTTCTAATTCTATCTCTGCTTTAGTTATGAAATTTTCTTATAATATTGAAAGGACCAAATTATTATGTTTTGCTTTCTGTCAATGCCAAGAACTCACGGGCTAATATTTTCATTTGGGAAAGCTGATTAACAGAGTTAAATTGTATTCTCACACTTGCCTATTTGAAATAGGCTTAAGGAATGTAACAGGCATTTTAAAAAATTTAAAAAACAATGAAATTTATGGAAAAGCTATAATTTTCTATTGGTAAATATTCCTTACATATGAACAGTATCACATTTTTACTGCACTATGTATCATGGTTTAAAAAAATTACTTTTTTTCCTTTAATTTACATTTTGCCAAAATTTCAGAAGTAATGTCTCATTACTCATTTTATAATCCAAACCATGAATACACATGCTGATCTTGCAGTCCAAATTTGGCCGGTTTAATTGTTCTTTTAAAACATAAGAAGAATCTTTTGATGTTCACATATGCTTCCCAGAATCTTAGGTATAAAATGCAATACAAATACACCTTACTTGAGCAATAGCAAAAAAGAACATTAATAGAGAAAAACGCAAGTTTCTCTAACACTACTGCTCACCAAAAATATCTTTTCATGTAAAGATATTTTCGATAACAGAAACAAAACAATATATTATTTTTTAATGGAATGGTAAAGCCAATATGGAAGACTGGATTGTCATTACAAATTAAACAATGTAAAGAAACAAATCCATTTTTTTATTCACATAACATCTATGTGCATTTTTCTAGAAAATAATATGAAGACAAATGAGTCAAAACAGTAACATTCATATGTGCTAAGGTTTTTCCAGCCACATAAAGACTGGCTTTGATTTGAGATTTGACTGTATGTAAATAAGCATTCAGTCAGAATTTTGATAATGCAGAGGGCATTCAAAAGCTGAGTAACTTATGTCTTATATTTTAATGAAATCAAATGATAAGATGGAAAGAGGGAGGTAAGATTCAAGTAAACAAAAGAAAATTGTTTTGTAAAATGTATCTAATGATGGATGATTTCAGAGTGTTTGCAGAAACCTGTATCATTGGCTCACAATTAAAAATTCATTAGGTCTTGCAAGGCCTGGATAGCACTTTGTAAATAAGAAACAGCATGTGAAAAATTCAAGTGAATGCAAGGACTTAATAGAATAATCATGGCTTGAAGAAGGGCCCCACAACACAACAATACATAAATATGTATGTGTAAAGAACTAAATCATGCTCACTGTACTTACACTAGCAGCTCCATTAACTTGGGTTATTTTGAAATCAACCAATCTACTCAGAGCAATAAAACAAACAGCACCCTAATAACTTTGATGGCCATTCCATCACCTCTATTTCTACTGGTAATGTGTTACATAAGCATAACCCATAAAATGCATGAGACCACATCAATAATTTCAACTGAAGGAATCTTTTTTCCCAACAGTAGATTTTTTTTCTATTCTAACTCACATTAATTTCAATTCAGCTCAGCGATGGAAGGCTTAAGTCAATGTTAGTTTAATGTCTAGTTAAGATAATGAAACATTTTTATAAAACTGTTTCCATTTAAGATTCAGACTTCTGTCATTTATTTCAACGGATCCAGAATTACACTCTATGTGTTATATAGAAATCCATCATTTGCACTTACACTTTTGTCAACTCCTGTTAATTTATTAATGATAATTTATTATTTATACTCATATTCAAAGAAACTATAAAGAAAAAATCATGTATAGCCCCAGATACAGTGAAGAATAGGCTTTTAACAAAACCAATCATCAAAACACATTTTTGTCTGAATTCAGAAATCATCAATATCTTACCATCACTGCCACAACATAACTCTCTACAAGTAACCAAGCAGCAAATTAATCAACCCATTAAAATAATGGAACATGCAATCAGCACACCAACCAGTGCTTCCCAACACTGATCTGAAATATTTTGGAATGACCCTAAATTACTTGAATAATTGTGGAAATCCCTGCTTGACTTGGAGCACAAAAAGGAAGCATTCATACAGCTGATAATGCTGAGTTTAAGGAAAAGGTAGCACCTGCTATTTAATCCACCCATATTATATGTTTGCTTTTGTCATCCAGCAGCATCTCTGGTGGACACCAAGAGCCTTGGAACAGCTGGCTTAACCCAGATGTTGGATATTAAGTCTGAACTACAAAGAAGCTCAGCAGTGAACCTATGTTCAGAGTAGATATATCTGCCAGATGCTGCTGTTGTATTTGGCCCATCCCATCCTCAGCCTGTCATCATCTCCTCCTTCACAAAATTAGGAAATATTTTTTTGACTTTTCACCCTGGTAACAACATGCATTTAAATAGTCAGGAACATTTTGTTTCAACATTCTTCCTATTTCTTTAGGATCAAAGCCTTGACTTTCACCCTCACCCTGCTAATTCACTGACTATACACAAATACATGAGTGTAACACACCACTATGTTACTGCATATTTTAAAGTTTTCCTTACAGGACAGTTGAAAAAGAAGTGACTGTGCATTGTTCAAGTCCTTTAGTCATTCCACCAACTTGATGGGACTGGTTTTCAAATATCTATGCAGTTCAAGCAGGACAATTCCTCTGGGGAAGCAGGACATGACCTTCTCATTTGAATTATGCAGATTTGCTATTCTGATCTCCTACCCACCTGTCAAAAATATTAAAGGGCAAATAAAACACCCAGAAAACATGGAGAGTGGGAGAGATGCATTGTCAGAGAAAGTTATTATTATCTTGTAATACCATAGCAAAAGTCTTATTACAGGGAACAGTTGAGAAAAAAACATGCAATATTTCACACTAGAAAAAGACATTCAACTAGATGAAAATAAATATGAATGGAATTTTGAAAACATAAATTGTTTTGTTACAATTGATATCGATGCTACCATATTTTATTTTTTCAGAAGCAATTCACATACTTATTTCCATCTATCTTCACATCTTTTCAGCTCTTTTAATTTATTGTCTCTTGCATAAATGCCCTTTTCATTCCTCTATACACTACTTCGAACTCTACTTTTTCACTAAGCAAGGCTTAGCTTTATATAAGTTCTTCTATATCCCAGAAACTGCTAGACATCTCAGAGTGCCTGCAAAAGTAATTGACCCTAATCATTGCATGACAATAAGCACTTTAATGAGACCTAGTCTTGTCAAACTACTGGCATAGTGTCAACTCTTCAGCTCCCAAACAAAGAATTCTGGATCAGGGGTCTTTTTTTTTTTTTTTTGATCACCATGTTTTTTCAAGGAGGTGATCAATTAGATCTCCACTGTCTGCACTGACAGTTCATGGGGAAGACAATGCCAGGCACTGCTCTGAGCTCAGCTGACCCTAATTCCTGCAGAAGGCAAGAATCCAAATTTTTCAGCCCTAACAGGAGACAGGCAGGTAGTTTGCAGTCAAAGGTGAAGGCCACAGAACCTACAGCCCTGATGCTTTTGCAGCTGATGCATTGTACTGCTCTCATGCCACTGATCAGCTCTGCCACTCTGATTTTCCTCCCAGCCTCAGCGAAGTCATCTGTTCTCCCTGTGAATCAGTGCCACGCTGGCACAGCAGGGAGGACAGCGTGCTCCCCTGCCTGTCATTTGTCTGACTTCTAAAATTAGCCCAGCCTTCCGTGGAGGAGCACACAGAGGTGGTTCTGCCAAAGCAGCAGAACCCTGCTGGTGCCGAGACCTTCCCCGCCACGGCGAGGCCAGCGCTGCGCCAGCGACACCCACCCACCTGTGCTCTCCAGGTGATGTGCACACCAACAATAAAGTGAACCCTGGGCCTGAGAATGGAAAAATGTCCTCCATAAACCAGAGAAAAAGGTTCATTAAGTCTGTTCATTTATGCTGGAATTTGAAAGGCCTCACTGTCTCAGTATTACCGCTACTTAGAAGCAAACTCGTGATTAAACAATGGTTAACATTTAACTTAAAACCCTGCTGTTTTGAGATATTTGAGTTATGATTTGAAGTTTCTAATTAAAACTCAAACCAGGAAATTAAATATTTTAGTAATTAATAAAGTATTTTCCAAACTTCAGGCAGAATATTTTACCCATTAATCGGTTCTCAGTATTTGAAGTGTGGGACAGGGAAATCAAAACACCACCTGTGGTTCTATTTTATTCCTAACACATCCTTCTCTTATCATTTTAAATACTGCATCAAAAGGAGCCTGTTAAGGTGATCATGTTCATTGTCAATTCAGAAAAATAATATAGTATTATCTCCTAATGATGTGATTCACATTTATAATAAAACTAAACCCTACTTTCTATTTAATTCTTTCCTCACAAAATCCTTATAATAATGCCTGGAAGATAACTACAGAAAGGAAATCATATCTGATCTCTACACCCTCAGTGTTATCCTTAATATGCTATTTTAATTAAAAGTAGCATTGTTTATACTTGAAGGAACATTAGGAAGAAGTTGAGTGTTTAATATACCATATATGTACAGAAAGAAATAATCGACATTTGCTGAAGTCTTGGAACATACAATCTTGCTATGTGATGCTACAGCCATTAATCAGACAATCACTCTATTCCTATGGATATGAAAATGCTTGAGAGTTAAAACATACAGTCTCATGTTCTCCATGTGGCAAAAAGTTTAACTTATGCATAAGGTAAATACAAAGAACTACTGTGGCCTCATAACTCTTAGTTTTTTAACATATAGACAGTTATACTGAATAAAAATTAAGAAACTTAGGTAAAGTTTAAAACACTGGCTTTATTAAATGAATGCATTAGTTACAAGAGATAACAACTGAGAATTTTATCTACCCTTACCTTTCAAAACCTGTCCTGACAGGTTTGATGAGCAGAACATCCTCTAACACCAAGCCACTCTAGTGCCTCTTCAGTAATCAATTAAACCCTTGGGACAGACTGAGGAATGTCTCAATGGCCATGCCTCAGCCTTACTAGAGCATGACAAGGGTGCTGATTTGTTAGGAAGGTAGCTAGACTATTCTTACCTCTGCTTCAAGAGAATATCTTTTATTCCACAGTTAGAAAGTGATAAAATGTTTTTTCCACCTTCTGAAGAGTCTGTTGAGGTTCTCACATGTCTGGGTTTTTACATTCTTCCTCACAGTATGACAGCAGATGTTACTGTGCTTCTAACACAGAACAACTCTGTTACACATTTCAAGTTTCCTGACACATCAGGGTCTGATCATACAAGATGCTGAGTGTAGCTGGTCCAACACTGTGTTATGCTGGAAGCTATTTGAAAAGTGTGAGAAAGGAAATTTTGTGAAGTTAATAGTTTCAACGTTATAAACAGTGACAGTGTGTGCATAACAAATGAGTCCAATGCATCCTTGTAAATTCTTTCTTTCCTTCTTTTCATCAAGAGAGTAGTTAAGTGTTCAGATGAAGGAAAACATCAGTCTAAAGTCTCCCTAGCCCAAGTATTAAAGACACACTTTCCTCTTTGTGTTTATGCTGCCTCTAGGATTATTTGGAGTAGACACAGTTGGTTCAGCTGTGAGGGGAGTGAAGCTTCTTTTCTGATACAGCCATTACATCCACACCTGAGTCTGCTTTAAAATTGACAATCTTCCCACAAGCTTTCAGTTCCACCCTTCAGGCTGGCTCTGTATCATTTCTTGTGACTGAATGTAGGAAGAAAGTAAAAGAAAAAAATTGAAAAAGCACACTTGACCCAGGTGCTTGCTTTCCATGCTGCCTTTGTGTGACATAAATCAACAATTTTGTATGTTGGTGGCATTTGGCTGCTGTAGCTAAGCAATTACCTTCAGATATTAGTGTCTCTACCTCAGCTGTACACTGGGGTAAGGGCATGAATTCGACCTGAAATACCCCCATAACCCATTTGGATGCACTGTAAAAGCAGGCAGTAAGGGGGCACCTCAGACAATTGCCATTCTGTAACACTGGTCACATCCTGGGACTCAGAACTTCACTGGTACAAAAGCCAGGTCAAGCTATTCTAACAGTTCCCTGGCCATCTCAGAATCTTTTGTTTCATACCTCTGACTGACTGTGGAGCAGCAGCCAATTGTAACTCCTAAGCACATATGTTCATAAAACTCTTAAAGAAGAGCCTCAATAGTGGGTTGTTACCATCTTGAACTCAATAGTAGAACCTAAAGGGCTTTTTTCCATACGACTCAATGAAACTAGTGCAATAATCCAACAATCAGGGATAAATTATTAACTTTAAAAATATATATTCCATAAATATAGAATTGTTTATTATGTTTTAATCCACTACCTTCCATTTCACCACTGATATTATGATGCTAAAGAAGGGAAATAAGGAAATCACAGCCTTACAATGCAGAAAGAAAGGATGAAGCTTCAAAATAAATAAAAACTGCATCTCAGAAGATTTTTTTGATATTATTTAGATGAGTTCCAGTTGCAGGGTTTATATTTGAACTACTTGTTCCCACATAAATTGCTTTTAGCTACAATAATAAAGTGAGGGAAAACAGGTGATATCTAGGTTTAGGTAGCTTAAGCATTTTGGTAAACGAACACAAAAACTGAATGGAGAAAAAAGAAATAAAATGCTTTTTTTCTGGCTGTCAGTCTTTTATTCACTTGGTTGCTCTACTTTTTTGGGAGGGTTTCTTTTCGGTTTTTGTTTGGTTTTGGTTTTTTTTGTTTGTTTAGGTTTTGGTTTTTGTTTACTGTTTAGATGAAGCGAAATATCTTCTGTAATCCTAACATATGCTCTTTGTGCCCTCAGACAGACACCATCTGATAAAATGCACTTGAAAGACCTCAGCATTTGCAATGACATGGCTATACTCAGCAGCTTTTCTTACAGTACTGATAATGTTACACTCAGAAAAGAGGATCTATGCACAATACAGCGACTTGCCTACTCCTACAGAGCCTCAGCTTTCCTTTTGCTGTCCCAAACTGCCTGCTGAATAGCAATGAGGCTGATAATGAACACTGCAAAACGACAGCTTCTAGGTTTGGTTTTGGTTCTTCAAGACCAGCAGCACTTCAAGACAAGATTTCTTTTCATCTGACAGAGAAATTTGTTTTCAAATATGTCTCACTTAGGTGCCTGGGGAATCCAGTGGACAACATGACAGACTGCTTCAATTTCTGAACTCTTACCCAGGAAGCCCCACAGGAAAGGGCTGCTCCCTTTCTAGTGGAGAAAGAAAAGAGGCTGCACTGCTCGACTGCCAATGTTCTCAGGCATCAGCATCGAGAAGGAGCCCCTTCACATCTCATCTGCTGAGCCTCAAAATGTTTCAGTATCATATCTTGCACATTCTCTTTCAGTGCTGAGTGAATTAAAATACACCACTTACCGTAGAAAGGGTTAGATAATAGAAAGAGAATGATTGGTTTATCTTCTAAAGGATTCACGTGTGATAAAAGGAGCATTCAAAATTCACCGGGGGATGGGAGCCTTGTAACAGGATTCTCCACTCAAGGCAAGCAAGAGTGTAGCTTAGAAAATCTCTAGTATTTTGAAGTTAATGGGAAAGCAGAGAGGGTAAGAATTTTTTATGTTTGTGTCTACAGAATATAAATAGAGAAAAATCAATCTCTCTCTTCCTATTTATCTAGCTGCTTACAGGGTCCTCAGAAACATTTTGAGAGCTACAAAATCGCGAATGGATTTTATCCTTGAGGTCTTCAATCAGCACAGGAAGTAGTCCACTTTCACTGAGTCATAAAGTCAGAATAGTTTTTCAAATTAGGAATTAACCTATATTTGAGAGTCCTTATCCAGAAAGACTTTTCCCATCCTTGTCTAGTTTACAGAATATTAATCTCTACTGGTGTAGTAAAGTAGCACAAAATGATCCCAATACATCACCCTCCTATGGTCACTTTTACAAAAGCAGTGGGCTGCTTTTAGAGCAGTATCATACTTTGCAGAGATGTTTTAAGTTTATTAAATGCTCCCTGAATCATGGTACAAACTAGGCAGAGCACAGAAAGAGGATGAAACATGTAAGTAGAAGTGCTAGAGGATTTTGGAAACTGCTCAAAGGTCAGGTATTTGAGAGAATGAGGGTCTAGGAATCACAGAAAGAGACAAATAGGTAAGAAACATATTTCCTAGACACGTTGCTTTCTCCAAGAGACAAAGATTTCGTCATTAGAATGCGAAAGAGAACAGCTTTTCATGCTTGAAACTGTGATGCTTGTTAGGAACTTTTGTTGTTTCTTAATTGTTTTCAATAGCTAAGTTCATTAATGTCCAGTCTGGTAATCTGAGATTGCTTCTCCTGCAATTTTCATATTGATTTTTCCTATCAAAATAAAATTATATTTGTAATGGCTTCCAACTCCTTGCACTATCTGTAAAAAATAATAACACATTAGTTAAATCTTTATGTTAATGGCCTTAGAAGTAGTTCCCACCTCAATAAATCAGAACCTTCCAAATCTGCACAGTTTATTCCACTTGCAATCAATGTTAATTTCCTTTTGCTTCAGCAACTTCATTTACTTTTCTACTGAAAGTCCAATTATTTGTGATTACAATTTCAACATATTAAAATTAATGTGACTATATGTGTGATATACAGTATCTATATTGCAATTCATTGTAATTTAAGTTTTCTTACACTGTGATGTTTGAATTTATTTTGAAGCTAATCCCACAGGATAAATGCTAATGTTGATATCCCAAATTTTACATTCTGATTTTCATATAATTCCTCTGCAATTTAGCCATCTTCTCTACCTGGGCTGTTAACACCATGAAGTTTATGTTTGATCATATGACATGTGACAAAAGAAAATTAGAAATACAAAGCTATGGCTCCTTCTGCAATTATAGAAGCATGTCTGTCAGAGCCTGTGGGCTCTTATGAAATTAACATAGTCATGTAATCTCCATTAAATGAATTGTATCTCTGATTTTTCAGATTCCTTACAAAACTGTCAGGCTGTTCAAATATTTCATCACGTGCTTCTCTTTCTTTACATTCCTGCTCCAATAACTGTTCTTCTAGTAGTCTTTGATGATGTCTTGTCTTTTGTATTAATATTACTCTGAAGTAATGAGTAAGGAATTCCTAGTATTTCCTCTTAAAACAGATTATATGATGAGGACATTTTTTTTTAAGACTGTTTAACACATGAACCTATTAAAACTGCTGTGGAAAGGAACTTGTATGAAGATTTTTTGAAACCTATTAGGATTTTCCTCTGGCTTTGTATGCATTTACCATGATTCTGCATTCATTTTAATCATTTATAGTAAATTATCTAATTGTAGATTTCCAGTTTTGCAACTGATGGCTTTATTTATGCCTTATTTCCTCCTTTGCAAATTGTCTTTGTTACCTTTGTGACTTCTTTTATGGGCATAATCCATTTTTGGCCTTGCCTGTCAAAGCACTGCAATCTTCCTCCTCTAATTAGTAAATGAGACATTAGTATATGCATCAGGATAAGTAGCTGAAAAAATGATGGGTGATTTGAAGCACTCCTATAGTTAAATGATTAAGAGCTTTATACAATACCGTAAATCATTGGAGGCTTCTTTGACTAAATCTGACAATTCCTTTAAATCATTTGCGGGACCATTTGAGACATATTGACACTTCATTAGGCAAACAGAGTAGAGTTCCTGGATGTGTTGTACAGCACTGCATTAGATCAATCACTTTAGCTAATTCACCTACATTACATTCGTATGGCCATGAAAGTGGAATGGAGAGGTTGTATTTGCTACTTTCTAAGTGCAAAAAGAGCTAGAAAATGTTGTGTTTAGATTCTTCTTGCCCTAGCTCTGACAGTGTCGAAGGAAGTCCTCTTATGCTTTCATTCTTTTCTCTACACTTTTATGGAACAGACATAATTCTCTAAGGAAGCCTGGTTCTAATGAGATGAGTATTTCCTCTCTGATTTCAGTATCTCCAAAATTTCTGAGGTTGACATTTCTGGATAAAATCCACCAATCACTTAAGCAAAAGTAATTTCAAGCACAAGTTGATGTTTGCATAATATATCAATTCACCATCCAGAAACAGATGTTGGAGATATCAAATGAGGCTCCTACAAAACACTTCTAAGAGCTGGTCTACAGCATAGGCTGGCTGAGGGCTAAATGTTCACTGTATCTTCAGTGAGGAGAGTCAGAAGAGGAAGAGCTAAACGTCAAAAGAAGCTAGTAAAAGCCACATTAAAACCCAAAGATCAGCAATTAAATATTGGATTAGGGTGTTGCTGGGTTTTTTCTGCTGTTTGGAAATCCTCCAAAGCAGCAAAACCTTTTTTTCCCTCCCCCAATGGATATTATGGTCATTCAAACTTGTGCAGGTTCAAGGGATGAGGAACATGTTGCAATAAAAAGCACTGAGATTTGTTAAATACATAGAAGCAAATATGGCTTTGACTGTCTGTACATATTTTCTCAGCTAAAAAAATCATTTTCTTAGTAGCAATACCATACACAATCTAACAAGCAACAGATTTAAAGTAAAACAACAACAACAGGAAAATAATATTATAGATATATGGATGTTTACTTGGTGGTCTTAGAATGGGTCATAGGAATAACCAAGTCATTCAGACAAATTTTATATAAGTTGCACTTTCCAGTGAGGCACTTGAGGGCTAAGGCTTAGAATAATGGCTCTCTAAATGATAGTTTGCTGTTCATAATCATCCTCAATCATTCCTCTCTCCTTCTCCCTTGCTTCAAGTCTAGAGTATAAAGGTATTTATCTTTATGAAAAATGCAGAACAAAGCTGGTACGCAAACTCTGTAAGTTATACCTGTGCTCTTATGGACATTAAACCCAGTATCCCTCTGCCTTCAAGGAAGAAAAAAGCATCAGGCAGGAGCTATTATCCTATTTATATATCTTCTATCACTTCTAAAATAAAGGAAATCTGTCTATCACTTCATTAGAATTCAGAGATTTTGATTATTTCTTATTTTAAAAAATCAATTTAATTAATGAAAAATATCTTGCTTTTTTGTTTGGGTTATAAGTTTTTCCTTATAGAGTTCAGTCTCACAATGGATATACAGCTATTGAGGACAAGTTACAATCAATCCTTCTTCCTGGAGCTTAAAGTATAGTGCAAAACAGAACATTAAATTAAAAACAAAACAAAAAAAAAACCACAAAAACAAACAAGCAAAANAAACAAGCAAAAACACTAACAAAAGCAACCTGAATTGCGAGCCTATGATTCCAATTGTAGACAAAGACTGCTGTGCACAGCCTCAGGACACCCAGTAGCCTGGATTTCAGCAGTAGGTATACAGTTAGAAAAAGAAAGAAAGTCAAAATTATTCAAGTGAATTTGCTGGTTATTTGAGTAAAGGCTTAGTAAAGGCTGGCATTGTTAGCTTGACAGTTAAAATTATGCAGCTGAGGCAAATTTGTCAAAATCTGGCTTTAGCGAAATCAACTGTTTCTGGCAAAACCTCCATTACAGTCATTGCAGTTAATGGCCATGTAAAAATGGGATTTATCAAAAGGAAATCCTACATAGTTATCTACAGAAGTTAGGTTAACAATTGTTACTTAGCACAAGTACTGATATTTTCCAAAC
>VZTT01010601.1:0-12778 GCA_013400855.1 Buphagus erythrorhynchus | reverse complement strand
TGACTGAGCACAGCACAGAGCCAGCAGTCTGAGACAGGCAGGGCTTTAATTCCTGCAGAAAACAACTCTGTACTGTTATCTGGCAGCTTCAGCCAGATCCAGAACCATTCAGAAATCACAGTTTTAGAAGCAAGCACATGGTTGCAGATTATCCCTCTCCCAAAGCCCTGGAGAAACTGTGCCTCCCACACCCCAGAGTGTGGCTCAGATCACCTCGTTCAGCAGCACGCCTTCATTTTCACTCTCTTCATGGAATTGTTCCTTCAGCTCCAGCCCACCTCCTCTCCATGTCTTGGCCAGGCTGGCTAAATTTTGTGGTTCACCAAAACTCACACTCCCCTTCAATGCATCTACCAAATATTCTTCCACGGAAAGCTTGTCTGAACTGGTTTGCACAGGCTGGTTGATACATTTGGTGAAATTATATTCTAAGTTTAGGCCAGAGAAGTGACTGTCTTGATAGCTGAGGTCACCATGGAAGTATGTGTCCAGAGCTTTCTGCTTCATGGCATGGAGAGGATTGTCCACATGTAGGAAATGGGGGGGAAGGATGTTGTAGGGAAAAGGATGGAGAGTCTCAGGCTGGGGAACAGTGTCCCTCTGTTTCCAAACATGATTTAGGCACTGAATAGGGCTGATCAGCTTGTGCAGTTCTGTTTTGTATTGGCTCCTTGGGGAATGGAGTTTGCCCATGGACAAAGAGGCATGGGCAGGCTTCTCAAAAGACAGTGGATCATAGCCCAAGTCCTTGTTAAATTCAGGAACCCAAAAACTGCTTCTGTAAAGAATACTTTGGTGGGATTCATCCTCCTAGAAAACAAAACCAAACAGCTGAGCAGGTACCTCAGTACACACACCAAAATTCACCCAACAGCTGTTAGGAGTTTGCAGGGACAGTACAAAAGGAAGGTTGAAGAGTCTCACCTGGACAGGAATTGGGGTGCAGCTCTCCTGTTCTGGAGTTCTTGGACTTCTCCTGCCAGCAGCCACAGGGTGTCCTTTCAGCTTGGATCTTTTCTTGTGCCGTTTCTTCTTGGCCCTGCCCCGGTGCCTCCCTCTCCAGGTGGGTGCCATCCTGCCCTCCGTGGCATGGGCCACATTGTTGGGGATGTGATCGAGACTGTCCGAGCGGCTGCTGGAAACCAGAACACAGCAGGGCTCTGAGATGGGACAGGGCAAGCACAGCTCAGGTGGCACCTCTGACCCACAGAAAGAGAATCAGCAACTCTGAGAACTCAACAGAGAACTAAAACACAACTTCCTGCTTTCTAGTAGGGGTAAGTTCAAGGTCCAGGCACAGCAGCACCTCTATTGTATGAAAGAAATGGTGGGGTGTGGGGGGAACAAAACATTATCATGTCCCAGGGTTTACAAATTCTGGAAGAACAAGACTGGAATGAACAGTCACAGAATAGTTTGAGCTGGAAGGAATTTTAAAGCCCATCCACTGCTACTCCCTGCCATGGGCAGGGACACCTTCCACCATCCCAAGTGGCTCCTCGCCCCATCCAACCTGGTCTTGGACACTGCCAGGGATCCAGGGGCAGCCACAGCTGCTCCGGGCACCCTGTGCCAGGGCCTGCCCACCCTCCCAGGGAACAATTCCTTCCCAATATCCCATCCATCCCTGCCTTCTGGCAGTGGGAAGCCATTCCCTGTGTCCTGTCCCTCCAGCTCCTTTGTCCCAAGTCCCTCTCCAGCTTTCTTTTATGTCTCTGTTTTGAACATAGTGAAGTAGAGGGGATAGCACTGAATGTCTCCAGGCTGCTCTGAGGAAGTTTGTGGTTGATTTCTAGGGAACACAGAGATGATGTATAAATGCAGTCTAGTTTAAAGAATAATTAAAATTGATAAATGTGTTCATAATATCAATGCCTGCTCTAATTTGAAGGAAAAGAGCTTTGCACAGAGAACAGGGATGACTAAGTGCATGTGAATAAAACAGCTTCAAAAAGCCAAAATGTGCTGGCTTGTAAAGCCCAATACTACAACATGATTTCTAAGAATGCACAGATATACACAACACTCCAGCTGGGGTCTGCACAAAGATATGAACTCTCAAGAGGGATATTTGCTTGCAGTTACTCAGGCTCAGAAAGAGATGGTCACTAAGGTTCCTTTTAACTCAAACCATTCTGTGATTCCATGATTCAATACCAATCATAGCAGTTGGATTTTTAAATTAAGTTCCAAGAGAAAAAAACATTTTTGATCTTCAAATGAAGCAATTGCTCCATTGACTTGGAACATTTCTGATACATTCCTCTGCCTTTCCTGATCAGTGATGCAGGGCACAGCCACTCTTTCCATCTTTTCCTGATATTTTAGTGCTAAAAGATGCCATAAGTAGAGTTCTGGCTGATGGCATCAGCACAGTGCCTTGAGCCTGAACATACAGCTGGTGTGCATCCCACAAAACCCCAGATCCCACACAAACCCCTCAGAAATGGGTCACTTTGCACTTCTTCAGATGGTTCACAGGACCACATCATAAAGCCACTGGGCAATGTCAAACCACACACCCCACAAGGTGTCTGAAGGCAACAGGCAGCACCTAATTCTGTACCCCAGTCACCCATTTCAGGGCTGCCTGACAGGCCTCCAGTGCATAAGAAAGCTCCAGTATGTGCCCCAACAGGAAGAGATTTTTCATGAAGAACAAGCAGCTCACTCCCAGGTGACTCCAGAAAAGCAATTCTCAGGCCTCCACTTGTCCATCACAGGTGTCCCTTTTACCACTTCCAGCTTCTCTGTGTTCACAACTTCCGTTGTTGATGCTGTCATTAAGCAAAGGTTCTCTCATCCCCTTTTATCCTTCCAAGAAATTGAGCTGTTCCCTTTTCTGAGGACTCCTTCTAGCAGCAGTCCAGGTTTCACACAGCTTTTCAGCAGATGGTGTAACAGTTTCAAAAGCATCAACACAGTTCAGTTTAAAAAGACTGAAAATTTCTCCTTGGATCCTTCTATTTCAAGCCTATCAACCTTAAAAAAAATCAGTTTCAAAACACACGTGACCATCCAGAAACAGAGGCAGAAACCTACAAGGGCAAGTAAATCTGCAGGCATTGACAATAAGACAATGCAAGGTGTTTCAAGTGGTTTGTGCCTAAACTTGTATTTTTTCCTGATAGGAAGATGTTTTGGGAAAGACACATCCTTACCAGGCCTCAGACTGAAGAGTTAATTCCAACAGGAGTGCTTTGGGAAAAATATTTTAAGTGCAGGGAGCATTAGAACAAAGACAAGTCAGCAGACACAACAGTGAAGAGGAGTGTTTGCATTAAGAGGTCTCTCACCTGTAACGTTTACTGTGGGCAATAAAGGATCTCTCTGATAAAGTGGGGCTGAACTCCTGACTGTTTTCACCTGTGTGAAAGAAAACCAGGATCATCACTTGTCTTAAACCAGGCAAAGTCTCTCCTAGTAACAACTGGACTTAAACACCTCTAGCACTGTGCTAAATGAGTGATCCAGACAATCACTGCACAGTCATGTCACACCACCCACACTACATTCTTCCTCCCCCACAATTAGGAGGCTTCCCAGCTATCTCCTGATCCCCCAGCTCTTTCCCAGATGACAGCTTTACTTTGGTTTCCTCCTCTTTATCCCCTGTTTTAAACACCTTTCAGAAATCAGCTAAGAACAGGTGACCCACAGGACACAGATCTGGTGGAGGTGCATGGGCCTCATGCTGGTCTGTTATTTATGCTTTATTCAGTGGATGCTGCCACATTAATAGGAGATTTCATGAGCTTCCTAAATAGAGTCTGGGATGTGTCATCAGCTCCACCCCACTTGGGATTACAAATAGATGTGGTCTCAGCTCTCCAGGAGTGCCGAGGGAGTGAAATCTCATCTCTCTTTACACATTCCTTTTTCTCAATGAAGCGCAGCCCGCCCTGCTACTCACATTCTGCTTGGGCAATAATAGAAATTGATGCACAGCCTCCTTCTGTTTCTTCTTTTGCTGTTCCTTTGGTGATTACATCATTCAGGATTTTCCACTGACTGTGAAAGATGACCTTCTTTGAATCTTCTACTTTGCAAACACTGCTCTGCTTTTCACTCACTGTCTCCTTCAGCCCCTCAGCAGCCATGAGCTCCTTTTTGTGCTTGATGGCTGGATCAGGAGCTCCTTGGCATGCAATTCCCATCACTGCCATTTCCCAGCTTCAGGGAGACACTGAGCAAGAACAGAAAAACAAAACACTTGTCAAAATACTTCACACACAGAAGCAGCTTCAAGTTCACAAGAAACAGGAGGCTTCTAAAGGCATCAGATTAATAAATAGGTCCTGCCCATGTTCTGAGCTGGAGAAGAACCCTGGAGTGCCAGTCCTCCATTTCTGACTTGGACCACTGAAGATCTCAATATTCAACATTCTCATGACTGAAAATATGCAACCACATGGGTTTTGGAGAAATTTAATTCTTGGTATATTCCCTTAAATATAAATAGTGAAACCAAGGAGAAGAAGGAACTCCCATATCACTAAACAGGAAGAATATTCATCCCCAAAAAAAGGGAAAAAGGGAAGACAAAGTTCTCCTAGAGTGCACCTGGGGGAAATTACACCATGCTCTCACACCACATGAACGGCCATAAACCCAGTTAATTCCCTTTTTCCCTGTGTTCAGACAACCTCAAACCATTCCTCATTCTCCCTCAACAAAGCCAGGCTCGACAGCCAAACCTGCCCATCCACAGATCCTCCCTCACTTCCTTCCTTCCTCTACATCACCAACAACAACTGCAATCCTTGCTCAAGCCCAGCAGAACTGGAGCTCTCAGAGAGTGCAGGATCCCTGGAAGTTGGTGTTGGATGGAGGACAGTGATGGTGCTGGAACAGATCCCTCTGCCTGAGAGCTGGAGGGGATCAGCACAGGCTGTGAGCTGACCAGGAACACAAATGGAGCTCCAAACAAGTCCCAGCACAGGCCAAACCTTGGCAGCACAGGGGAAGGTGGAAGGGAGCTGGGGATGGAAAGGGAGAAGCATAAACCAGCGTGGAAGCAAAGCACTGAGGGACAGGATGGGGATAGGCAGGGGTGAAAATCAGCAATGTGGGGAGTGAGGAGTTCCCTACAGCACAAACCCTTGGGGAATACAGCTTTGGTGCAGCCTCTGATCCCCTCACCTTGGATTCTGGAGAAGTTAAACCAGTTGTTTCTTTATAAACCAGAATGTGCTCTGTCACCCCTTAAGTGCAGAGATCCCTTCCTTGTGCCAGTCCTCCCACACCACAAATGTAAAGCCTTAAAATGAACATTTCCACCCTTAAACAACCCATGGAAGTACAGAAACCTTGGGCAATGTATATGGGTGATAAGTACCACAAACCCAGCATAGGATAAGGAGGGACATTTTAACAGAGGCCAGGAAAACAGATATCAGCACCATTACAGGAGCACACCTTGAAGCTCATCAGCTTCAATCTGCACAAATATTTCTTCCTTTTTTTTTTTTTCATTTTCTTTTCCTTTTCCTTTCTTCTTTCCTTTTTTCCCCACCTTGAGCTGCTGCCTGAGGCAACAGGACTTTTACTCCAACAGGCTTCTGGCAACCGAGATGAATCAGGAAAATGACAAAATGAGTGGGTGCTCCATGTCTGAAGGACCACCAAGGAAAAGGGGAAGCATTTGGGATCCAAGTGCACGAACTTTGGTGCTGTGAGTCACCTAACAACCTGGCAGGTATACAAGGAAAGTCAACAATGACCACATTCAGTGGCCAAACAGAGAACAGCTGCTGTGCAAAAGAAGTGCTGATGACAGTATCCCACTCATTATGGCAGTCCCGCTCCCTCTCCTCTACAGAAATTATGTCAATTCTCAGTGCTGTAAAATAATCCCTTGGAGCAGCAGGAGCAGAGCCTGCCAGATGACTAACCCAGCCACCAGTGACCAAACTGACAAGTTCAGAGTTATTTTTATCCTCACTCTCTCCTGACTTGCATTAACTCTGTCTCTCCTTGCCCTCCCCTCACCTTCAAGGTCCTTCAGTGCAAACCAATCCCCATCGTCAAAAAATACATAATTCTGCAAGTCCCTCCTTGGCTGAGTCAAAGGAGAACAAAGAGAGGGGAGAAACAAAACTGCAAGTCCTTGTCGCCCTCAGAAATGGCAAAGAATAACAAGGAAACATAACTGAGATTAAAGTCAACAAAGCTCTACCTCACTTGCAGACTCAGAGAGACCGAGGCAGCAATTGTGAGCAACGGCCTCGACCCGGGCACAGCTCAGGCAGTTTAATGTGTGACTCAGGTCTGTGGGGCTGTGCAGTACCAGAACCTGCATGCCCAGCCTGCTTTAACTGCTGCTGCACAATTTTCAGTCCTTGGAAAAGTCAAATGCCAACTATTTTTATGGTGTGTACAGCAAAGCATGGCAGGCAAAAGCTTGATTAAAAATAAGAAACCAGAACTTTTTAAAAAGGAGTTTTTGAAGTGTAACTTCTGCCTGGAGAAAAGGAGGCTTGGGGAGACTTTGTCCTCTACAGCTCCCTGACAGGAGATTGAAGCCAATTGAGGGTCAGGCTCTGCTCCCAGGAAACAAGAGATGGGACAAGAGGAAACAGCCTCAAGTTGTGTCAGGTGAGGTTCAAGTTGGATATTGGGAAAATTTCTTCACTAAAAGGCTGGTCAGGCATTTGAATGGGCTGTCCAGGGCAGTGGTGATGCCCTGGAGGCATTCAAAAACCTCTAAAAAACCCAAGCAGATATGGCACTTCATGATAAATCTTAGTGGGCATGGTGGGATTTGGCTGAAGGTTGGACTGAATGACCTTGGAGGTCTTATCCAACCTCAGTGATTCTGTGATTCAGAAGTGAACAGGCCTGACTCATCCCTGTGCATGTGGAGGGGACAAAGAGAGGTGCAAAGAGCTCCTGAGTCCCATTAATTCAGACGCAGACACTCGGTCTCTGCCCAGAGCCACCCCACAGCCCTTCTCAGGGAGCTCCAGATAAAAGAGAGCCTGGGGAGCAGCAAATGGGTACCTGAGGAGCCACAGGAAGCCCAGTAAGAGCAGGATTTACCCATGTGAGACTCTGGAGCTGTGGTTCCCCTGCCTGTTTACGTGCTCCAGGATGAGCACAGCTTCCTGTACAGACACAGGCACAGACGAGCAGCACGAGGAGCTTCATGTTCCTGAGCTAGAGGGTGCTTGTGTCCTACCCAGAACTGCTTCTCTGGCTTTCAAAACCTCCTCTCCCTCAGCCAGCTCACTTAGATACAGCTGGCATTCTTGATTTCCATATCCCAGACTTTCTTCCTTCTGTGGACATGTGATGGGTTCGTTATTTTCAAGGCAGAAAGGGGAAGTCAGGTAATGATGCAGGAGATAAGAGTGGCTACTGCACTCCTAACCCACAACGGGCTTTTGATACCAGGTTAAAGCCTGTTTGCTCCTTTTCTTCACCAAGGGTTTTCTCTCCTTGGGTTAACTAATGTTAGTTCCCACTGCTGTAAAACAGAAAGTGTGTTTTTACAGAATGAAAGCCAAACAGTTTCAGTTGTGCTGTGAAGGCACCGCTCCGATGGCAACTCCTCCCTCAGCTAACGTGTGGGAGAAACTAAAATACCAGATAAAGTCACCTGAGACTTGAAGGGAGTCAGAATTAACGACATACTCAAACATTATTAATGTAAGAGAACCACGTGCTTTCTGCTCCTTTAAAACCTTCTCCCCCCTTCTCTAAACAAGTCTCTCTTCAGCTCTTCCATCTCAACTGGAAGATGTTCAGAGCAGGGACCTTAAAAAAGCATTTCTGTGTTTCATGAAATCATTGTGAGAGAAACTCAGAGCTGGACAAGAGCCATGCAAACACCTTTCCAGCACTGCACCACTCCACAGCACACCATCATATCGGATTTGCCTGGCTCCAATCCCCCTGGACAAGGGCTTTTGGGAGAATTTAATTTAATGCTTTGTGGACCATCCCATACATTTGGTCAAAAAAGGCCTGGGAAAGAGCTTTATGTAAAACTTCCTAAGTCAGCTTCACAAAATGGAGATTTCTTCTCATTTGAGTATACTCATTAAGCAGCAGTTTCACACTGATATTTAGTTTGAAAGGAAAGAAGAAGATAAAAAATTATATTGTCTCAGTGAGGTTTCCCACTTCCTTATGGAGAGGAGTTCTGTGCACAGAGCACTAACTCAGGTTGCCTTTGCAGCTGCTGCTGATTTGATCAAACACAAGGAGCATTTTTAGCCATGTTGCTTTGCTGACCACCACAACAAAGCAACAGCTGGGAAGAGCCAGGAATTTCTGCATCACTAGAGCAGGGAATGTCAACTGAGAAGAACACCACACACCTATTGGGGACCTTCCAGCCCTAACAGCTGTCAGTGAGTATGGCAGAAAGTGCCAAGTATGCAGCCAAAAGAACCTAAACAGGGTATTAGCTGCAAAATCCTTGTGCAAAGCCATCAAATCTTATCAAGGAACAGCTTCTTCCAAAGGGAAAAAAATAGATTATACTTGTTACATAGATAGATCACATTAAAAATCTGGTTTGGGGCCAAAGGCATGTATGTATACATATATACTTTATATACATATAGATATATATGGAAGGATTCAAGGCCAGGTTGGACAGTGCTTGGAGCAAGCTGGAATAGTGGAAGGTGTCCATGTCCATGGCAGGGGGTGAAACTGGATGAAGTCTAAGGTCCCTTCGAACCCAAACCATTCCATAATTGTTTGTACAACTCCTTCAGACCCTGGGCACCACTGCCCTCCATCCCTGCCTGGATGCCACCATGGGCTCCCTTGCCTGCCCACGTTTCAGATGGAACTGAAATTCAGACAGTTCCGGTTTTGGCACAGGCAGTTTAAGGCCTGTTACTGCAGCCCAGGCCTGGGGTGGAGATTTAAACTGCTCAGAGCTGTCAGCAGGACAAGTTTCAGTTTGTGTCAGAAGGGACTTAAAAAATCCATTTGTAGCACTCAACAGCCTCCCGGCCTCAAAACACACTTTATGCTGCTTTAAGTGAACATGTCTAAGGGGGAAAAAAAAAAAAAAAAAGAAAGAGACTTCCCTTGTGTATCTAAGAGCTCCAAAGTGAAAATAAATAGAATGCCTGACTGATTAAAATCCTGGTGAGTCAGAGCAGCAGTTGCTATTCCAGGGAGCTCTCAGCCTTCACCTCCCCTTCGATAACCACTGTGACCCATCCAGCCATTCCAGGGGCTCCTGCACAATCCCCTCTGATCCCTCTCGTGTGTATCCACAGGTTTACCTGAGGAGCACCAGGAAGAGCTAAAAACCTTCTCCCAAAGCACCACGAACTCCCTGCTTGAACACTGCACTATCAGCCCTATGTACGAGCAAGTCATGTTACAAACGATAGGCAATGTGTGTAAACATGTTCTTTAAAGTGGTTTGATAGTAAATACTCCCAAATCCTGTTTCAGCCACTGGTGTTGCTTACTGTAAACATCAGGATAATGAGCCTCAGTTGTTTTTTTTTAGTTGCCAGACATTAAGATATTGCAATAGTTTGGTTACAGAATCTGCAGGGAAATATTTGACTGGGTTTAATTATCAGCAGATTTCTAAAAGCACCCAAACACACCTTTATCCTCATTTCCTCGAGGACAGCCCGAGCACAGCTCACCCCTGAACAATTCTTTTCATGTTGCTGAATAAAGATATGAACACCACCACTTGCCCAGAGTTTACAAACACCAGCACAAGCCCATTCACTCAAAGAATGGCTAGTTTTTCCCAACATCTTTGCAAACAAGGAGAACAGAAATAATCAGAAAGAACTTCAGCATGATAAGGAGTTGCTTCCCAGCTCCTCTCACACAGCTCTCAGGCAACTGCTTAACAACATGCAGGCTTTGACCACTCACTTGTGAAGTTATTTCCTAAACTACAACAAAATGATACAATAAAGCATCTCAAGGGACAACTTCCACCTACCACCACAGACATACCTGAAAATCAATTCTGCCCAAGCAGGTGGAGCCAGGCTGTCACCAGCTGTTACTTTACACTGCTTTGCAGCTTTACATTTCAATCATATTTATAAAGTATTATATTTAAATCTATGGGGAAGTAGTAAGGCTGGGATGCCAGGCAAAACCAACCCAAAAGTTTAGTTAAATTTAGTATAGATGGAAGCAGTTCTACGTGATCTTAATTTATGATTGGTCCTGCCAATTCAGTTGTGATGATTTCATACTATAAAGTCAAAATATAACTGATTGGGATGATTTCTAACTGTCCAGCCTGAACAGACTCTCATGAGACAAACTCCCACATGAACTGTGGAACAGAACTGCCTTTAGGCAAGACAAGGTCCATGTTCTTCAGGGCCCTGATCACTACACCGTGGTCAGCAAAGCTCAGTCTCCTACAGATGTAATTCCCACGTGTCTGTCCCTCCTCCTGGTCCCTCCATGCATCCTCATCTCCCTCTCCCAGCATCTCCAGACACTTTCCTAACTCAGGGCTCTTTTACTCAGAGCCAGCTGCTCATCTCAGAACCTGGAAATCTTTCTGTCCTCCAGGCCTCAACCCCTCGGTCTCTACCAACACATCTGACACTTGCCAGCAAAGTTCAAAAGTCACAGAAGGAAAGCTGATTTATGGTCACTTTGCCTCTACCCTTTTGGCAATTATAATAATAATTCAGCACCTCATCACTGCTACAACAGCTCAGCTCTACCCCTCCCATTTAGCACAGAAAGAAGACTCAGGACAGACTCATTAACTTCAAGTTCATTAACTCTGGTGGTGTTGGATCAGCTCCCACAAACCCTTTAGGTTTTCAGTTATGTTTGTTTGTTATGCTCCTTCACAGCACTCTACAAGATTCAGTCTCTTAATACAGTTAAAATTTAATAGTTAATAGCAAGTGACTCATTCCCAAGGAATCCGGTGGCCGTGCCAATAACAGATTTCAACTGAGGTAAAATGCAATAAAGCAGCTCACTACAGACACACTCAATTCAACTATTCTTATCGCTAATGTCACAGCACAGAAGCGCGAGTTATTACTCATAAAAGCATTTAGAAAGCCAGTCGAAAAAGAAATTCAGACTTTGTTTATAGGTGCTGGTTTCAGACTGCTGTGTCCTACATGCCTGGAGCACTCAACACATGTTTCTAATGCAACCAGTTAAAGCCGACAGGAAGCATCTGAGATCAACCACAGCAGCAAATTATTAATCAGCAAAGAAACATTTTAACCTTTTGCCAGAAAAAGAAATTAAAAAAAAAAAAAAATTAGGCATTTAGTCGTGTCAAAGAGACGCACAGAGTGAAAAGGACCGGGTGGTTCAGGTGAATTAAGGTCTGGCTCGGTTGTGTTGTGATGAGCTGAGATCATCCCTGCGTCCTTCTCCCCTCTCCAGAGTAAGGGATCGGCGAAGTTCCTGCACCGGGAACCCGGGAGCTCAGGGAATGGAGGGGCACCAGGAGATCTGACAGTCGGGCTGCCCAGGGCACCGGGAGCCGCGGACTCGAGAAGGTGCCGGGCAGCGCAGTGACATCCACGCTCCGCGCACACACACACAGCGCTGCGGCGGGAGCGGCTGCGGCGGGGCCCGCAGAGCCCAGCAGCCGCTCGGAGCCCACCGGCTGGGCCGGGGCCCCTCACACGCTGCTCCCGCCGGCAGCCGCGGAAGCTCCGCCAGGCCCTACCGGGCAGATGCACCCCGCGTCTCCCGGACCGAACGCCGCACCCCGGACCCGGATCTCCCCTCCGCGGCAGTGGCCGGGCCCGCACCTACCGCTCCGGCACGGCTCGGCTCGGCTCGGCTCAGCCCGGTCCGGTTCTGCTCAGCTCGCCCGGCACAGCCCGGCGCGGCCCCTCAGGCCTCCTCGGCAGCTCCCGCTCACTGACAGGCGGCGCCCAGCGACGGCCCCGCCCCCTGTCTCCGTACAGCCAATCACCGCCCCGTCTCGCCCCATGGCCACGCCCTCCCTCCCGCCATGACCAATCACCGCGCGATCCTTGCCCCCGCCCTGTCCCCCGGCGCGGCCCCGGCCTGCCGGGTTTCCCAGAAGTGGGCGGGGCTTTCTGCCAAGCAGGCCCCGCCCCGCGACTTCTCCGGGCGCCGTCGCGCTGCGCGTGCCACGGGGGCGGGATCGGGAGCGGCCGCCGGTCCCCTCACGATCGTCCGCCATGTTGGCCGGTCCTGGGGCCCGCCGGGTCTCTCGGTTCCTTCGGGCAGGGGGCGAGAGGCGTGTTGAGGCCACCTCGGAGCCTCCTTGGAGGTACCTCGGTGCCACAGTAGCGCGTTTTCCCTGTCAGCAGCCGCTCCAGAGACTCGCCCATTACATTGCCGTTGCCTCCGGAAGCTGAGACTTTCTGCTGTTTTTTTTTCCTAGTCTAAGACTCCGTCGCCCTTTCCCTGTGAAATGGCAAGGGAAGGGCCGCAGGAGTGTGTCCCCGCATGCCGGCGCACCTCCCGGCGATGGGGAGTGGGAGTTGTCAGTCCTGCTGTGGGGAAATTTTCGAGTAGTATAAGTTTATGATAACTTAGCTCTGATCTCCCCGGTAAACGACACTTTATTATTCGGGTTATACTTTGCCCAAGTACGGTTATGTTTTGCTTTGACACTAAAGGAAGGGGTGGGTGTGGGTGACTCGGTCCTTGACTCAGTGAGGTGGGGGAGCCATGAGAAATAGATCATTTCAGAGGTAGTTTCAGAGCTTTCAAGAAAGGGTTCTGATGAACTTGGAGAACCATAGAAATACGGAATAGATTTGATTGGAAGAGACCCTCAACTCATCCAGTGCCACACCTGCCA
>VZTT01010599.1:76097-89106 GCA_013400855.1 Buphagus erythrorhynchus | reverse complement strand
GCCAGGCAAAGTGAGCATCTTGACTGATTCTGTGTGGCCTTTCTTGACATTTGGCTTGCTCTTGCAGTGATGTGAAGAATGTGTGTGTACATCCATAAGTCTGATCTTCCAAAACCTGTCTTCAGGATAAAGCTTGTTTTTTTTTTTTAACAGTCAGCTAGCAGAAGTATGTTGGATATATAATCTCTTTTATTTCCATCACTGACACCAGAAAGAGCTTTTTCCCGGGAATACACAAATGGCTGAGATACAAGGCTAATTCTCATTGTATTGCTTATCATTCTGAATGGTTTAAAGAAGGCTACTGTTGTGCACTATCAGAGGCAGTCCTTGCTTTCTAGCTACAGTCTCTCCCGTTGCTGGTGAACACAAGCATGGCCTGATGGTCACCCAGGCAGAAGTGAGTACATACATATAGACTCTTCATCAGTAGTTTGATTTCTTTTTTCCTTCCATCAAATAGTAGCATAAAGGGAAGCAAAATATTTATGTTTCTATGGCTATGGCCTGCAGACATTGAATATTGTTTCTCAAGAAAGAGCCAAACATAATTTGGATGGTATCTTTATCAATGAGAATCCTAGCTGTGGCTAAGATTTATTGTGCTGAAGCAAAGGAAGTTATCATTTTAAAATATTTAAAACAGTGTTAGGTTTACTACAGTTTGCCATTTCGAATAGAAAAGAGCCTCTATCACCCATTTGCAAACTCTTGACATAACAAAATTGTGCTTTCATCTTTTGGATAATTCTACCACTTTAGTGTCACAATTCCTGTTCTAATATGTGTCAGCAATACGAGTGATGGATCTATGCACTAGAGAGATGAAAAATGAACAGAAAACATTCTTAAAGTGGGAGCATGCAGTTTCCTCAGCCAATTTGCTTACACTAGCAGATGTTTTCAGTATTGCCTGTCAAAGGGAAGCAGAATTTTCCAGTGTTATATCTGGTGGATATTGTACATAATGCTGCTTTGCAGAGATGCAAGCAGAGGACATTAGACCTGGGAATTTTGCTTGACAAAAGGCAAATGTTGCTGAGATGTAGAAACTACTCTATTACCTACAGAGGCTATAGTGACCATGCTTAATTATTGAAAAAGAACGTAAGATGTGATACTGTAGGCAAATTAGAAGATTTGGTTTATTTGCAAAAATTGTCTTTGATTAGTGGTGAAATGAAAGGTTTAAATTATGATGTAATGATGCTAATACAATATAAGTGCTGATACAAATTTGCTAGAAGTAATTTAGCTAGCTCACAGGAATTATATTTACTATCCTACTGAATGCACTTAGGCGATGCTGAGGAAATTAAAATGTAGAATGGAGCAAATGAAGTGCAAAAGACATATTAAAGGTCTTGTTCTTTGGAGCTTTCCTCTGTGATGTTTTCTAGAGTCTGCATCATGTAGTTCTATCAAGTCATTATCAGATACAGAAGGTAAGTTGCTGCCTTGATTTTAAAGCATATTAACTTCATCTTGTTTCCTCTTTACATAAGTATTTGACTTTCTGTAATAACTTTAGTGTCACAAAATAACCTAGCAAAGTCTGAGCATCTCAGCCAGACGTGATGGGCCTCAGTCCCACTCTTGTCCTGTAGATGGGTACTTGTGATTGCAGCAAGAAAGAAAAATTACATTGCTCAGCACTGAGAAATGCAAAACATCAGTTTGTCAGTCAGAGACATAATTTACACTGATAAGAGCTTTCCTTAGCCCAGGACAGTGCCACACACACACAGCATGAGTGGCTCAGAGGTCTCAGCAGATTTGGGAGGGGACCTCTGGGTTTACTGGATATCTCCCCTTTCTGCTTGGTTCTGATCCCAGGGAAACCGATTGAGCTCGTGAGAGTTCCTGCAGTGGTTGTCTGATGCATATGAGGGTCTCACTGGGACAAAGCACAAAATCGGTGTGAGAAAAGCCATGAGATTTCATCTGAACTGGAAATCTACTGACAGCCTGCTGTGTGTTTTGCCTCTTGTCTCTCAGCCAGGCAAGATGTTGTTAAAACCAGTCTAGCATGTGGAAAGCGAGAGTGGGGATAAATGTGCTAGGCAAACACAGCCTTCACCTGGGAATCCAGGATCAGCCTTATTGCCAGCAGGGTATAACATGACACCATGGAAAAGGGACAGTTACTGAAGATGTCATCAGCAGGGCAGACTACACAGACCTTTCCCATGGGACCATTTCATCTGCCTGGGGATATGGCTTTTATGAATCTGTGTTGCAACACAGATTCAAAACCTGAGGGAGCTGAGTGGGCAGAGGTTTTGGCCAGTGTTCACACTTCAGAGTGGCTTCTGCTCTGCAGCCATGAAAGTGTGTTTAGCTGCGCTTACGAGATGCCTGAGTGGAGAGGAGAAGACTGTATATAAACTGTACTAACACTTAGTTCCCTTGTGGCTCCTCCTTGTCCTAGAATTAGCTAGACCAGAGCTTCATGTACCTGGTCCTGTGAAGAGCCAAGAAGAGCTAATTGTGGCACGGACAGTGAGTCCTGCTGCAGCTAACTAGGGCTACATTTTCATTGTGTCATTCTCTTTAATGAGAAATAGAATATGAGCTAATGCAGGAGATCCTGGGCAAGAGAAAGCTTTATTACATATAAAAACTTCTCTACTTTCCACCCAGTCTATTACGTGAAAAATGAGTCATGTTTTTGAATGTGGCTGATAAGAAAAGTTGTGGCTGAGGGACTGTGAGTACAAAAGGAAGCAGATGGACAAGTGTTGGAACATGCTGAACAAACAGCTTACTTCATTATTTTATTCTCTTCTAAATGATCAGTCCCTGGGTATTGAGAAAGTTGCATTGTGCTAATTCTTCTCTGGTGGCATACTCTGTATTTCCAGAGAATTGTAGCGCTGGTCTTGTAGCAACAGCAACAAAGTGGAAGAAACACCTCTGCCAAACAAAACTGAATCAAATTGTGTATTTCTCTTTAGTTTCTTCTTCCAGCAAAAGACCAGTCAGCCTCTGCCTAGCTTCTCCACATTGTACCGAGGACTCTGAAAGCAAAACATGAGGTAGTTTAGTCATCACTGTAAAGATTGACTGACTGTCACCCAGTTGTGTAGCCAGCCCATGTCAGGCAGCTCAGAGATGCCCAGACTGGTCCCCAACGCTACTTGAGCTGGTGAACAAGGTCACCTGATGACAACCAACCACAAAGAGTGGTGCTCATACTGGAAATGATCTAACTTTCCCAACTAATTTTAAATTAGTTGTTTTATTATTCATAAGCTGTGCCCACTTGTAGCCAGCACAAATTAAGTTTCTTTTTCACAGACTCTTATTGTTGCTTTGATCATTAAATCACCAAAACCGGAAGTTTGCTAAACTTAGCCTGGTAAGGTTCAATAAACAAAGCTTGAGGCAGTCTAAGATTGGATATCTGGGATCTTGAATGTATGGCCCTTCAAGGACATGTTGGAGCAACCAGAAGACACAGGGGAGATTATAGCCTGGGGATTTGGAGGTTCCCTGTCTGAAAAAAAAAGATGATAAGAGGAATAAAAAAAATGTGAACTCATTACCATGAGGAGTGAGAGATCATGCCACAAAAACATGTAGCCTGTGACAAAGATGAGTTTAAATGAATTTTCATTTTTATTTGGGGGGACACTAGTTGGAAACTAATTACAAAAGAAATATGTATTCCTAGCAATTTTCAAGGCTAGAAATTTCATTTATAGATGGACTTTTTTTCCCAATGTATTTATGGCCCATCATAGACACATAAATATTGTCCTGAAATTCCAAGCAAAAAGAAGAGACAAAAGGTCATGTTATGATCTCTTTCAAAATCACATCTATAGGTAATTTTATATGGCATTATAAAATACAGTTTAAAAAACATCAAACACCACACAATAAATCATTTCCAAAAGTCAGTAGAATAGAAAATGCATCTACTGAGATTTAATCCCATCTGAGTTTTATCTGAAAAAATCATTAAGATCCATACCGAGGACAAAAATTTTAACTTGCTTTGTGTTGGCAGCAGCCAATGCCTGGAGGAAGAACTTCCCACATGCCCCAGGGAGAGGGACCTCTGGCAGGTAGAACCCATCAGCCTCAGTTGAAAAGACTGGGGGACTTATGTCCCACATTGTGCAGAGAGGGACATTGTGGTCTCTCATAAAATTTTTGCTGACTATCATAAATGAGTATATTGATATGAAAGTGGGCTTGGTGGTAGAGGGCTATGTGGAGGGACTTGCAGGTTGTATCTTACAGTGGTGCTTGGCCATTGGATATAAGAAGCAGAGCACCTATATCTGGTTATTCTGAATTGTGTGGTTGGATTTTATCCAGCTCTTGGGTCAGGGATATTGTGAAAGCATCACTGAAGACAGAAAAAAGAAGCTTGTTTTGCTTTGAGTTTCTATATTTGTGAGGAAGTTGAGTTCAGCAGAATTCTCAGGATTCACAGAACATTTAATATGTGGTAAACACAGACAAAAACACAGCACCGTGTGCATGCATGCATACATGTGCCAACATATACAAGTAACAAGTCTTTGGGAGACCAAATCTTAAGACAGAAGTAACTAGATTCATTGCCAAATCCTTCAAATTCTGCACTTTCATTATCCTGCCAGTTTGCAATCCTGCAATGTCTAACACACAAGCCAGAAACAATAACACAAGCAGAAAGAAGCTTCAGCCCTATGGTGATTGGTAGGTAGAGAAATGGCTGCAGAAAGGTTTTGAGAGGTACATCACATGGAGAAGACAGAATATACCTGACATGCTGACAAGCTTGCTCATGTTAGATCTGAAATGCTTTTAGCTATCTGAAGAAAGAGGGAAAAAAGAGTTGTTTTTTTACAGTCACGGTTTCTGAGACTGTCTGTCTTAGATTTTAAGCCAAAAAGACACTATTCTTTCCAGTGCCTTCAATGGGTTTTAGATGAAGGCCTTAGAAGGTGTTTAGTGTTTTGTCCTGTTCCAGTTCAGTCTTTTCAGGATCAAGAATTGGATCGATTATTCTCTGGGAAGGGCATTAATGTTCCCAGCTGCCATCAGCTCCACAGCTTTTGGAGACAATCAATTTTTCCCAAGGCCCATAGCCACCTTTGAAGGAGCTGGCAAAAACATTGCCAGTTTTAGTGCTGCATAGTTAAAAAAGAACAGTTTATTTTACTTAAAGACAGCACTAGATGTCTTTTTCCATTCCAACTATATATTAATTCTCCTCCATTCTCAACAGTATTTTATTGAGGAACTGCAAACAAATAAGAAAGGACCACAGGCAATTAAAAAGATGTCATTACTAATGTTGCAAAAGAAACAGCTTGAAAACCGCCTGTGCTTCTCCTTTCTGTATAATTCCTTTTAAAACTTCCCCTGCTTCTTCCCCTCCTTCATGCTGCTGTCACTTTTGTCTTTCCATCCATCCAGCCTTATGGCTAACAGCACATGAGCTACTAACATTGGATGCTGTTTTTTTCTGGATTGCACAGAAAATGAATGTAGGCTTGTAATTTTGGTCTCTGGAAATAGATATGTGTTAGTAGGCTAAGCTTCTGTGTTGAAGTCATGCAGTGCTAAAATCTTCAATGGAGGTAATCCCTTCTGGTTTTTTTGACAGATCCATTTTTACCAAAAATCTTTTGGCATGAAAAAAAGTGAAACTCTGCCACTAGAAGTTTGTGCCTCCAGAGAGCAAAACATTGACTGAGCAACTGGAAAAATACGCAGGCTCCTTCACCTGGGTTGCCTTGGAGACCTGGTATCTCACCCAGCTCTCCTGGTGCTGGGAATTGCCACATCTCCCGTGCACAGTCCTTGTGTCTGTGGGAAGCCAAGATGCTGGAGCTGCTGTGGAAGGGTGTCCATGCTCCGTGAGCTGATGAGCTTTCAGGACTCTCTTGGGCTGTGTGCATCCAGCAAGACCCACGTGGGTTTCAGGTGCTCTCAGCACCTCTGCTGAGTGTGAATCAGGTGACAACTGCCCAGTGGGACTGCAGTGCTGGAGGGATGCACCAGAAAAGGGGGTGGGGATGGACCATTCTGAGATGCACCTCACCTGACTTTAGGGTGGCTGGAGGGGGAGGCCTGGCCTATGGAGCACATGATGGCATGATGTGTATTTGGGATGTCCAAGGTGTCCTATATAGGGAGTGTGGTACACAGGCTCCTTGACTGGCATCCCCAGCAGATAGTGCTCAGCCCATAAGGACACCTGAACTAGCCCACAGGAAACTTTGGAAAGGTGAAGGAGAATCTAAATTTTCACTCCCGCTTGCCTGGAGTACTTATTTCAGCCCCAAAATCTGGCTTCTTCACACATTTGGGGCCCTCCCCTGTGGGCAGTACCCCTTTGCAGGGCTGGAGGGCATGTAGCTTTATGAGCAAAGGAAAGGAATGAGTAACCCCCTCCTGCATTTCTGTCTTGACACTGAGCTGTTGTGGAGCCGGAAATGCAAAAGGAGACAGAGGCAGGAAGGAGACTGCAGCCCAGAGGGGTTGTTTGCACTCTGCTGTGTCCTCAAACATCTATGCATTTTACAGACTCAAAATTCAGAAATAGTCTAGGCTATCAACTGTTAAATATGTAATATGCACGCAGCATCTTGTGATGAAAGTCTTTGATTCTTCATGATATTCTGAGATGTCTTCTCCAGAATTACCGAAGTTTTTATTAGTAAGAAATGTAATAAACTCCCCTCGGAAGCTGAGTCATACAGTGAATGTTTCTAAAAAATTCCAAGCAGTCACTCCGGATCTAGCTCATCAGGTGCAGGGTGAGTTGGCAGCCAACCTCATTTATTCAAAGCCAGGCTAAAAGCAAAACATAGAATTACTTTATAAAAGGGAGGAAGCAGTACTCTCCAGAAAGCAGGGCATTTAAGAAGGTGACTGTGGGAAATTACCCAGGCAATGAAGATATCCATATCACATGGTGAAAAATATGTTCTCAAAATATCTCAGGAAAATAAAATGTGATCAATGTCTTAACTTTTCTGTGTGTTTCAGTCTCTGATTCTGTATCTGAGAACAGCCTGCCTATAAGTCCCAGTGATTATCGCCACATGCCTTGTGATGGGGATGTCATCAGACTGCTACTGCAATGCCTAAATTTGTCTCTGCCAGTTGCAGATAAGATGCAGTCTGAGTTACTGGGGCAATGCCCAAGTGAAGACTGAGGCCAGAGCTGCCTTTTGGCCTCACTGGCTGAAGTGGCCTCAGTCCCTGAGTCCCTGATGCATGGCATGTCTCTTTCCCAAAGGACTCTGTCCACAAAGATGCTCACAGGATCATTTCCGCCCTGCTTCAGCCCATGTGACCTGGGTGAGAAGATACATCCTGTTTCAGGTGTCTACACTACCTACCTCAATGACTGGGTGGGGCTAGTGAGCACCCAGGAGCCGCTCTGCAGGCAGACCTTGGCAGACAGGGCAACAGCTGGGACAGCAACCAAAGCAGCCAGCACAACCACAGCTGGAAGAGGACACTTATCCATGGGCTTAGGTACCACAAGATTTGGCAAACAATAGTTTCAAGAGGGTCCTAATTCATTGTCATGCTCCACCTTGAAAATTCCCCTGATGTGGATCTCTGTTGGGAAGCTTTTTAAGTTGACTTTGCTCTGTCAACTCAAATGCAGGCAAGTGTCAAAACCCCACTTTTTTATGCCCACCTTGGTGACAAAAAGAGTTAGATTAGTTCTTAGTTAAGCTGGTTTTCTACATCCTTTTTCAGCTCCATGCTAAAAAAGAGGACCTACAGAGCTGTTTGTGGGTCTAGGGATTTGTGAGCCCTGGTGGCATAAGTCTTTGCAGCCACTGCACGTTGCCACCATGACCCCCACATGGGGAGCACACTCAAAGGACTATTTTGACTGTTGCCAAATTGACATGTACAAGTGGTAAATAGAGGACAGATTACAATCTTTATTCAAAGCACTTTGGGGTGTAGATAAGTCCAAGTGTGGGTGGCAGGAAGGTTGGGTTTTTTGGAGACTCTCCATCTGCTGTGCTAAGCAGCCATGTGTGGACTCCTGACCTGCTGCCAATATGAAATACAGCACAGCAACCAGAAAGCACTTGGATATGGCTGGTCCACCTGCACGTGCTGACAGCACATACAGGAACAGAAATAATCAGGCTTTTACACCTATAGTGTGTATAGAAACCTATTTCACAACAGCAGCGGGCTCAGAGCACCCAGATGTGCAGTCAGCATTGCTCCTCTAAGAAGTGGTGGAACTTAAGTGGGGGTAAGGCATTCACTGCAGACATTTGCTCATGGCCTAACAGAGCTCTATCTGTTCCTATAAAAATTCAAGGAAAATTAGTCCCTCAGCTTGTTAACTCAGTCTTGAATTATGAGTTGAATGAGATTATGCACCAAATCTCAGCAGCCTGTTCACAATTTTGTAATTTATGTGTTTTCTGGGAAGTAAATAAAACCAAGTATCTTCTCCCTAATTCCAAAACATCTTTCATGATTCATGCAAAGATTATTTGGCATCCCCACTACTACTATGGGCAACTCTGACTAATGAAAGGCCATATATAGAAGTGTGAGTCCAAACACAGAAATTCAGAATGCTTATCAACATGCAATGTAGCTGTAAAGCCTCTTCCAGTGAGTGAAAATAATGGAAGACTGCCCTGTGATTGCTAGCACCACTCCTTGAGCTGAGAACATTTCTCTTTTAAGAATATGTAAGAACTTTTAATCAGGATTTACTTCCTTTTACCCTGTTCATGGTTTTTCTTTGGCTTCTGCATTAGTAGCACTTGGTTTTTGCATCAAGTTTTTGTGGGTTTCCTTTCCATTAAAAATCCTGAAGTCTCTGAGCAGCAGCAAGCAAAAGAAGGAAATACTGAACACCAGAAGGCCCACGAGCTGAGGTAAGACAAGATTTGTCTACTTTCTCTGCTGTAGATAAAATGGTTGCAATGATTAAAATACAATCTACTTTTCTTTCTCATTATTTGCAGTTAGGATATTATTTGCCAGAAACAGTGATAGTTAACCAAACTTCTCTATAACAAAGCTGATGTTGAGAAATTTTTTTGGCAGAAAAAAAGGGTAGGTTTATGTAACTAGGATTGTTTGCCAAATGGAAGATAACAATGAAATTGTGGATCTGATTAAGTGAGCCTTGTTCTTTAACCAGATGAAAAACATGTATTTGGCTTATGGAAAACTTTAAAAATAAAAGGTGTTACATGTCAGACTCTTGGGCTTTTTTTATTACTGTGCATTTAGAAAGGTTAATGATATGCCATGTTTTGATTAATTAAGTGTTAATTCCAAATATTGGATTTTTTTTTCATTTATTCTTGGTAATGCTGTGCCTGAAACACGAAGTGAATATTAGCAAGAAAGCTAGTAGGAACTTTAAAAAAACATGAGAACTTCTGTTTTTCTTGGAAGTGCAGTGGCAAATGCAAGTGATCTCCTCTATAACAGCAATATTATAATTGCCTTCCTATTTGAGTAATAAACAACAATCTCAGGTGTCTGAGGTCCTCTTCAGACAAAAGGTTACTGTGAGAGATGCAAAAATCATCTTTTTTCCTGGCATACAAGAGGTTCTATATACTTATCACTTTACATAGCAAAGTAGTATATTTTGATAGAACAGCCTGATTTCCCTATTTGACTTTGCATATGGAGAGCATCTTATTAAAATGAAGTTGTTGTTTTGCCATTCCTCGCAGCAGATCTCTGATTAGCAGTTTGGAAATAGAGAGTTTATTCACGCCTTTAGAGAGAGTGGAACTTTCATATTTAGCCCTTCAGCAGCAGCATCCCTCCACCACACATCTTCAAAAAGGACTGTGCCCTTCTGCCCAGCATGGCACAGAAATCCATCCCATTCTCTGCTGAGATGCCATATGACTTGATTGACTGCCCTCTGTAAGAACAGGGGTAGCCCAGGGCTGCTGACCACTTTACTTGCCTCTCTCTCTGCACGTTCTCGAGCTCCATAACTCTATCTTCAGTGTAGAGCAAGAGCTGTCCTCTATGGGAATACCCTACTTGATGGTGCCCCTCATTCTGCTGACAATTCTGGTTGCTTCTGCTGTGGTAGCCAATGCAGAACTGACTTCAGCAAATGGTTGATGATGCCAGTGCCTGAATGCAACAGCCAGTTTAAAGTTCATGTGATTAGACACAATTTAGATTATTTTTCTCCAGCATGCATCACCTTACATTAAAATATACTAATTATCATCTTCCACCTGTCCAGCATGGCATTTGCCAACATGGAGAACTGTCATCTCCAGACTGATAGAGACACTAAATCTAGTCTGAGTACCAAACCCTAGAGGACTCCATTGCTTATTTATTGAGCCCCCACTTTGCTTCCTACACTTCAGCCAGCTTTCTGCCCACAAAAGAACATGCTTTCCAGCTCTCTGGCAACTTAGGTACTTAAGAAACCTTTGTTGCAGAGCTATGAAGAAGGCTTTGAAAAATGCCATTTATATCATACACTCATAAAGTAGTTTGAGTGGGAAGGGATCTTAGAAATCATCTCATTTGAAGCCCTCTGTCATGGGCAAGGACACCTTCCACCAGGTGCTTAAAGCCCCATCCAACTTGGCCTTGAACACTTCCAGGGATTCCATTCCCCCTTGTCCTATCACTACATGTCCCTGAGAAAAGTCCCTCTCAAGCTCTCTTGTAGGGCCCCTTTAGGTNTTTTTTTATAAAATGACCACTGGGTCCCCTTCATCCATTGTCATCACAGCCCTTCAGTTGGTAAGCCAAACAGGATCCCCTCTTCAGAAGCATAATGACTTTTTCTCAGCAGACTGGCATTTCAATGAGCTCAGTGCCTTAATTCTTTGTTACAGATGCCCCCAAAATGTCCCAGAGGAGGAAATTGGTCCCAGTGGTCAGTAGGTCCCAAGACTGATGACCAGCTCATGGCCCTGAGCTGCCTTATCAAGCCTTTCTGGTAAAGGAGAGGTGCACTGATGGCACATCAGTCCCCTGGCACAGTGCCTGATTGAAATGGTGGGTTACGTGCTTTGGCCAGCAGTCTCATGGTTGAGATCCTTTGGGATACTGATATGAGTGCCATCTGGTCATAATTACTTATTGAACTCTCACATATCTAGTTGGTTTAGTACTTCCTGCCCACAGCTGTTGAGTGGAGCAGACTCCTCTGTCCTTTTTACTGCGCCAGCCATGAAAATATCCCAGCATCTTTGGTTGGGAAGAGTGAATTACCTGAATTTTTCTGCTATGACCTTGTTCCTAAGAGATCTTCTGCCACCAAACTCCCCTGCCAGTTCCCAAGTGGTTTTTCATCTTTCAGTAGGTTTACAGAACTTACTGTCAACCCAGAACATCCTTTACCAGAAGCTCTTCACTATTTCTTTTTTCTTTAATGCTCCTGGTTTCCTTTCCACATTTGATCTGTCATGATACAGACTTTCCTGTTGTCCCCATTTTGACAAGCCTTCTGCTTTCCAAATGGAGATCTTTTCTTTATGGTAGTCTTGGTAACTGTTTTACTGACAGACATTGGGCTCAATATTTCTTAAAATGCCTATTTCTTTTGGAATGTAGGCTTGTTGAATTTTCTGTTTGTTTTCAAAAACAGCCCCCAAATTTATGTAGGCTTCTTCCTTCTGGAATTGCTTCTCTGTCCCACAGTGCTGCTGAGCCCAGCTCTGCTGTGATTAATACAGAGCTCCCTCCACCAAAACCTGCCTGAACAAGGGCTTGTGCAGCACTAAAGATCAAATGGCATCTTGTATGGGTAGAATGCCAAGGTAAATGGCATCTTGTGTTGCGGATTTTTTTTGCAGGACTAATTATTCTAGGAATCAGGAAGTCGTTGCATATGGACATAACATCTCATCCTGCTGCAGCACTGCATCTTTATAAAGATACCCAAAACCTCCTCCCATTGCTACCTGCTTTCATCTTCCTACCCTCACTTAATGTTTTCTGGTAGCTGTCATAATCATGGTAAGGAATCTGGTAGTGCATTCCTACTACTACATTTTTTTAATTAGACTCTGCCTACAAGAACCCTGTTGTGCTTCTCTTTAGCCACAATATTTTTGCAGTGTTGCGAGTTATGCAGTCCCTCCTGCACAGCGCCACTCCTCCACTCCAGCATCCTACAGTATCATTACCATAAAGCTGGTCGCATGGCAACACAGGCTCCTATTGATTATCCTTTCTCCTGCAGGTCTCTGAGGTTTCCTTTGCACCAGGGTTTTGGTCTCATGCCAAGCCTGATGGGTGTCCTGTCTCTTTTTCAGGTTTGAGATCAGTGCAGAATTACACGTAAGATTTGGGTTTGACCAGATATTCGGGATAGCATGTGCCAGTCTGTTGGATGTGTGGGCAGTTGCATCCTGAGCTTAAAATATGACAGGTTTGGGGCATTTTTATTAGTTTAGTATCTCCTTCAATTAAACAAATATCCTCTTACTTTTGCTCTATCAGCCCCCTACCTGTCTTGCATTTGTTGGATTGATGTCTACCCATCCATTTGTTAAGGGTATAAAATTTACCCTAGACAAGAAATGTCTTTCTGCTATCATCTTACCTAAAATTGTACTCAAGCCAGGCTAAGATAGAGGGGAAATATATATTCATAATAAATATGCATAATTTAGAATATAGATGTAACTTGTAATGAAAGGTAAATATTTAAAAAATCCATGCTAATCAAGTGGTAAATATTTTTTAAAGATTTTACAGAGATGAAGAAAAGATAAAAAACCCACCCAAACTCTGCATCTAATCTACTCATGCAGCAATTCAGAAAAGGCTCCCTTTTTCTTTCTCAGCTGATCTTCTCTTTCTCATGCCAGGGAGATTGTCAGAGCCTCAGGACGTGTCAGCTGCTTCCATTCGATAGCTTCCATCAGTGACACTCGCATATAGAAAAAGCTCCTGTTAGAGAATTTTGATCAGAGGAGTCTTGCAGTACCACTGAAGAGAGAATTCCATTTCAGTTTGTCCTTTTCTCGCCTTTTTTTTTTTTTTTTTTTTTTTTTTT
>VZTT01010599.1:57864-76051 GCA_013400855.1 Buphagus erythrorhynchus | reverse complement strand
TTTTTTTTCTGGAGGGCTGTTAGATCTTATTGCAAATCTCCCTTCTTTTGGGGGACACAGAAAATTCCTATAGGTCCAGTCTCTCACCCTTAAACCCTCCTGTTCATTCCTGACCCAGGAGACTGTCTGGACACTTTTGCTGAAAATGAAGTTTTTTGCCTATCCTTAAATAGGTCATTCTTTCCGTATATCTAGGAGCTATCTCCTAACTGTACCTGGCTAATATCTTCTTGGATTCAAGGAAGGCTAAAATTCTCCCCTTATCATATGTGGTTGGTTGAGTTAGTCCCATTTGAAATATATCTTTCACTTCACCTTCCTTTCTGCATTGATCTGTGTGTCAAGACACAGCTAACAGAAGTGTCTACATATGAAAACTGCCTGGGTCATTGTTGGCCCTTTACTGAGTGCAGGCACCATGGTGCTTTAAGGGCTTTCAGCTGACTGGTCTCCAGCTTCATTCTCTTCAACATCCCATAATAGCTTGAAACTTGCTTTTGAATAACTTGGAGAGGAGTCTGAGAACTGATTTTCTTGCCAGGGTCAAGGACACTGAATTTTCTCAATTGCATATGCACTATTCTACTTTTAGTCTCGGTCTAGCTTGAAAGACAATTGAGAAGCATTTGTGCAGTTAGAGTACAAAATAGCTCAAATGGTAGCTGTTAGCTAGATATCCTCATATGAGGAGCCTGAGTAAAGTGCCTCAGCCCCTGTGCTTGTACTGCTTTCGCTAGGGTGCAGGGACCCAAGAGCTTTTCATCAACTGAATCTTCATTGCCCCAATCCCATCCTTCACCAGATAGCATTGGACACAAGCCATCACTCATAGTGCCAAGCAGGGCTTGGAATTTGTCCACAATCCAAGTTCTTCAACCTCCTTTGACTCCTCTACCTCACAGCTTTTACATACAATGAGAATGCTTCAACAGGTGGCAGATCCCTTCACTAATATTTTCTTGTATTTTGGGGTTTCTAAAGGCAAGGGTGCTTGGACCACAGCAAAAACAGAGTCAGAAGGGCTCTTCCCTTTGCCATACCTCAGGCTGTAATGTTTCCCTGCAAAATGGAGGGATCATATTCAATCTGGAGAAAAGCTGGTCTTTGATCCCATACAGAAAATGTGTATGTCAGTTATTCCATAAAGAAAACCAAAACAATTAAAAGTCCTTTGACTGCAAAAGATTTGTCTTTAAGAAGAATATCTTTTCCATCTCCTCTGTGAAGAAAGGGGATCTCAAACGAGGAGGAGATTAACTTTAGGATCATGTATTTAGTCAGTCCAGGGCTTTGCTGAGACCCAATATCCATGAAGTGCTCTTTGGGAGCCCAGCCTGGGGTTGTGCTTCCCCCTGGGGTTGTGGGGCTGGATAAAAAGACGCCTGCTGGGGCACATCTGGCTCTATATTAAGGGGCTCAGACAGACTCTGAGACACCACCCTGGAGATACCATGGCCTGCTCTAAACATAGCTCAGGCTCCCATACCATGGCTTCAGTTTGCAAATTAGCTCCCATTTACAGCACACTGGGAATATCACAGTTTTTGGGTATACCCCCAAATACGTGGGAATACCACCGGGTGTTTGAGACACAAAGCCAAATTTACCCCCAATGAAGCTCCACCTCTACAAATAAATTAGTTTCAAATTGTGAAGACAGTGAGGTTCAGAATAAGTGATAGGATGCAGTCATGTACCATGGGAACATTATCACTCTCACTGGGGCAAATTAAAAGCTCCTTTTCCATGCATCTGGAAATGCCATGTAGTTGTGGTTTTCAGGCTAAAAATTTCCATGCCCCATCTTTAGAATATATTGGCAGATACAAAGAGGGAATTGCTCCCACTGTCAAACAAGAAACAGTGCTGACACCTTCCTTTGAAAATACTGCTAGCTGCAGGACAGCTGAGATAAGAAATCAAGAGTTCAGAAAAGAAACAGACACTAATGAAAAAAAAATATTATTTTGAGTGTTTTATTGGTGAGTGGTTTTGATTTGATTGAATTATAGCCTCACGGGAGGAAAAATGCCTCTCTCTGCGAGCACAGCCCATTTTCTCAGAGGCCATTTTCATTAGGGCTGCAAATGTGGGCTGCTCTGGAAGCTGCAGTGTGTGTGTGTGTGTGTGGATGACTGACTGGTGCAGAACAGCTGAGCACAAAAGAAGTTAAGAGAGTGGTACATGAAGCAAAGGCCCCACAAAAAGAGACATAGAAAGCCACTAGAAGCTAACAAGAAAGAAGAGATACAGTGCAAGGAAGAGGGAGTTAAAAAGGAACCGTGCATAATTAGCACAGTGTTTGCACAGTGTTTAAGGTCAAAATGTCCTTAATTTTTACATGTATCAAAATACGTCTGGTATTGCTCAGGAAATACTGCCAAAAGCATATTAGAAAAATTTCCCTGGTTTCAAAAGGCAAATTCAGTTCTTTTGGCTTTCCATCCTAATTTGAAATGCAGGCCTAGCAGTGTGTAGTGATTTCTTTTCTGATCAGGTTTTGATGTTTCCATGGTAGGTGACTGGGGACTCAAAACTTCCCCACCACAAAATGGCTGACAGCAAGTTGGCTTGTTTTGCACAGCAGAGATCAGAGACTTGTCATTAAAACACACATATAGCAGCTCTAAAAGGCAGCACTTTTACAGGTTGAGACAACAACCAGCTGCTGTAATTAGAGCTTTCTTGGGGCTTTGTGTCTTGAGATGTGTATTTACTGGGACATCACAAGTAATTACTCATTAACGAACCCTCACTTCCCACTGTGGTCTGCATCTCGCAATTTCTGCCCTCGGTGAAATAGTCCCAAATAGCCAAACTCCCTGCCCAGCCTGTAACCCAGCACTCACACCACTTCTTTTCGCTTTGACAGAAAAATGGAGACGCTGGCACGGACTACGAATATTTCCAAGGTGGCACTAGATGGCAGCTTCATTAACAGCTCCTCCAACTGTACAATTGACAGCTTCAAACAAGTAATTTATCCCATCATGTATCTCTTTATCTTCTTCCTGGGTGCTGTTGGGAACAGCCTCTCCATTTATGTTTTCTACCAGACTTCGCAAAGAACCTCAGTGAACATTTACATGCAGAACTTGGCTATTTCAGACCTCATGTTTGTGAGCACTTTGCCATTTCGCACCTCATATTTCCTCTTGGGATCACGTTGGATATTTGGTGATATCCTCTGCAGGATCATGACTTACACCTTGTACATGAATATGTACTGCAGCATTTATTTCCTCACCGTGCTCAGCGTGGTTCGTTTTGTTGCCATCGTCCACCCGTTCAAACGTGGAAAAGTGACCAACAGAAAGTATGCCAGGATAACCTGTGTGGCCATATGGATCTTCGTGCTGGCAGCTGCCAGCCCTCTGTTAAGCAAGGGAGTCGCTGGCTACAGCAACCCAGTCAAGTGCTTGGACCTCCACCCCTCCAGCACACACAGGCTCCTCATGATGAACAGCTTTGTCCTCGTTGTGGGCTTCATCCTGCCGTTCTGCACAATTGTGTTCTGCTACGTCTTTGCCATCAGGGCGCTGCTCAAGTCCAGGGCTCCGCAGACCAAGAGGGCAATCTGTCACAGGAAGGCACTGTTGACCATCATCATCAGTCTCATCCTCTCCCTCATCTGTTTCCTGCCCTACCACATCCTGCGAACTGTCCACCTGATGTACAGCAGCTGCAGCCAGGCCAACCTGCACCACGCACTGGTGGTCGCTCTCTGCCTCGCTGCCATGAACAGCTGCCTCGACCCCTTCCTCTATTACTTTACTGCTGAAAATTTCAAAGCAAAAATCAGAAGCTTGTGCTGCATGTAGCTGGTGGAGAATTGCAAAACTATATGTATTTATGTACATTCAACAATGTATATTTATGTACAGTCCTAATGGGATGTCTAGACTGAGCTCATACTATTCAATGCCAGAGGCTGTGTGCTGTGCTGCTGGCCAGCCTGCAGCTCTGCTGCTCACTGTCAGGCATCTCTGGAGCAGAAGTCTCTGGGAGAGAGCTCTTTGTGGGTGACCAAAACTGAGTCAGGATGATCAGAGGTCAGGTGGCTGGATACGATCCCTGGTTGTCTTCTGTTTAGCAGTGTAGAGATGCCTCTGTTGTTCACCCTCCCCAGGACAAGGAATTGAAAGGAATTCACCTTGCTACTGGAGTCCCTTTATTTCATTTCACAGTACTGAGTGACTTAAAAGGGAAACTGCTCACCTGACCACTTTCAGTGCCTGTGCCTGAACCTCTCAGTGCTCTATTTCCCTGCATATGCAGGGGTTCACACACTGTGATGCCCTACACATTCACAGTATCCCGCCAATTCCCCTTGCAAACACCGGCAAAGGGGTTGGTTTCACATTAAATAAAGCATCACTGATGCTTTCTACTGAGGCTGACTTAAAAAGCAGGAAGAGAGGCAAACAGGACCCAGCACTGGCTCAGACTGCTCAGAAGTCACTAACATTTTTTAATTTTCCACTCTGAGCCAGCCACCAAGGTGTTCTGCTTAACATTTCACAGGTTGTCAAGTGAGAGAATGATTTCAAGCGAGTGGCATCGTCATGGAGTGTTGTAAGATGACTGCTGGCAGTGAGGGCAGGATGCAGGTGCCCAGAGCACTGGGCTGCATCTTCATGTGGTGTCAATTCCTTCAAGGTCATTGCAACACTTTATTTTTATGCCCAGTGCCGCCAGCGCTTTTCACAAAGCTGAGGCTAAGCAGTTCCATTCTCATGCAGAGACCCAAAGATAAACTTTTAAAATTATTTTGGTCCAAAAAGGTAGCTAGGGAGTGGTTTCCTCTGCACGGGTAAATCAGTCTAACACCAAACTGCTTGCCAAAGGCATTCCCAATCCCTCATCTTCAGTCTCCTCTGAGGAGGAAACTGATCCCTTTTTTCGTAGGATTAGCTTCCTGTTGGTTTGAATTCCCTACATAAAACATGAAAGAATGCAACAGAGAAGCACTAACCCAGGCACAGGAGGAAAGATGGACAACAGAGAAAGTGGAGGAGAGCTTTTCTAGAAAGCAATGGGAATCTACTCCTATGTGTACTTTGGAAAATTTCATCAAATGGCTGTCTGTATTTGTAAGTCTGTGAATATTTTCTAAAATATGTTTTCTAAAAATCAGACCTAAGTGAAAACAGGCTCAAAACTCAGTTAGACCATATTTAGATTTTGGCTATAATTACTTCATCTTTTACTAAAAACAGACCAGAAGTTTAGTCATATTTTCCAAGAAAGCAGCTGGGCTTATATGAAAACTAGCAAAAATGCTGAAAGTTTTCCCTCGCCATGAAATTCAAGCAAAGGAAAGTTTCTGCCTGTGAAGATACTTCTCAATGCTCTGAACTTTTTATGGAGAAAGAACTCCATAAATTGAATGTTATTGCTCACAAACAAAAATAACAGCAGCAAGCTATTTTTAGCTCTGTCTGAAATATGCAGAAAACAAATCATTGCTGGTCAGGTGGAAAAGTACTTGGCAAATCACTTGGAAATGCACATTTTCTCTTGGCTATCTAAGGGTTATGTTCAATCTATTTCAGTCACTTGATGTTGCCTTTGATATAAGGACAGAGTTTTATCAGAAGTCTTCACTAAAGTTCATGCTCCAAATCCTTATTTCAATAATGCAGCAGCATACCTGAGAGCTGACCTAATGATGCCATGTGAATTCCTTGATCCCATGCTGTTGATGAAAAAGGGAATATTAGCAGTGGTTTGCAATGGGAATATGATTGAGATGATAACTGTGCAGATATAGCAGGCACATAATTTGAAGGAAGGGGCAAATGTGGATTTCACTTATCAGGAGTAGATTTGAGCAGCAACAAGTGACAAGCTTGAAGCCTCTCATGAGACAACACTCACTTCAAATACTGCAAGAGAATGCAAAAAATTAGCCACAGTCTAATCTTACCAACATACTTCTGTTTGTATCTGTCCAGTGCATCCAATTATCAGATAATTTTGCATTTAGAGGATATATGGATCTCACTTATGTGGTCACTTTTTTTGTATTGACCACGCTACAACTTCGTTGGCAATTGAATTAACTGTCAGACCTGTGTTTTAATAAACTAGATTTACTTGTGGCTGAAGATATGTTTATTATTGATCGCACAGCTAACAAGGGATCTCCTCTGAGTGCAGGGGAGAAGGAACAAGAAACAGATACTGAGTTTCTGTAAGCAGGCCATCATTTCACAAGGCTGAAATGTCCTTGGAGGTGTGAGAACATCCTGCTGCCTTATTCACTTTACTGACAAAATAGTGGGGAACATGAGTCAAAATATGAGGTGCAGATAAAGTAATAAAATTTTTAAATTATTATTTACTTATGGAAGGATTCAAGACCATCCTTGTTAGAGATCTTCTCATGAAGTTTCAACAACACTTGTATAACATGCCACATTCCCTTTTACTGCCTTTTCTCCATTTACTGCTATTCCATGTCTCTACTCACGGAGCTGAAGATTAGGGCTTTTCACTGTGGAAGTTATCATAGTAAAAAATGTAGTTAAAAAAGCACCAATATATCTATTCTAAAAAATAAAGCTCCTGACAGTTAAATTGCTAGCAGTGCCTCTAGGTCCCTCAAGGGACCACATTCCCCTTAAAAAGTACTTTGATATGTTTCCTCAAGTTTCCAGGAGGCATAATCTAAGAATAGCTATGTACATAGAAAGCTAAAGCACCAGCAAACTTGTGAGCTTGAAGGAAACATAAGAAGAGGAAATGAAGTTCTTAAGTGACTGGAACCCTTAAGCAGCTGCGAATGATCTACCTTCCTATGCACGTTTTCCTGCCATTCAGGGAACCCTTGGTACTTCCAGACAAAGTCAATTTTTCAGTTCAAAGCTATGCCACAGTCATAGAGAGACAACAGAAGGAAATGCCACTCTTCACATCAGCTTTTAAGGCCCAGTTTGAGGCCACGGGTGGCTGCGATTGCACGATGGAGTGGTGTCACAGCGAGCAGGGGAGCATCGCATGACTCTGATCCTCCCTGTCCACTCTGCCATCATGAGATCCCACCCAGAGAGCTCCGTCCAGCTCTGGGGCCTCCAACATGGGAAACACTTGGCCCTGTTGGAGCGAGTCCAGAGAAGGACCATGAAGATGGTCAGAGGGCTGGAGCATCTCTCCCATGAAGATAGTCTGAGAGAGCTGGGGGTATTTCAGTGTGGGGGTATCTCAGAAAAAAAAGGCTCCAGGGAGATCTCATAGCACCTTCCAGTATCTTAAGGAGGCTACAGAAGAGCTGGAAAAGGACTTTTGACAATGTAGTGATAGGACGAGGGGAAAAGGCTTGAAACTGAAAGAGGACCAGTTTAGATTAGAAATTAAGAAGAAATTCTTCACTGTGAGGGTGGTGAGGCACTGGAACAGGTTGCCCAAAGAAGCTGTGTATGCTCCACCCTTGCAAGTGTTCAAGGTCAGGCTGGATGGGGCTTTGAGCACACTGGTCTAATGAAATTTATCCCTGACCACAGTAGGGAGATTGAACCTAGATGATCTCTAAGGTCCCAAACTATTCTATCATTCTATGATTTATTATTTTTATTTTAATCAATGTATTATCCCAATTTTCATGATACATCCTCTGCCTTCCTCAACATACATCCTGTGACCATAGCTTATATTTTGCTTTGGTTCTGAAGTGTGTTGGACGAAAGGGTTGCAGATTTTGCTGATCAGCATCTCCTTTTGAGGTGTCTATTCCTTTATGCTACAATAGCAAACTGTGCTGGCAGCAGAGCAGGCTTTTTCTCTGTCTTAGAGGTGTTGACACTTCTCTTGGTCCTTTGGGATGGGCAAGATAGAAATGACCTGCTGCTGATAGGAATGGAAATAAGATCTTCCAAAACAACCAAGTGTAATCACAGTTAAGAGAAGTCAGATGCTGTTTTAACAGTGGTACCATCCCTGGGCTAGTGTTTAGAATTCCTGCATTGTATCTGAGGCAGTTTAAATGATGGTCTATTTTAAAGACAGGGTAAAATGATGTGCAAGCACAGATTTCCTGAGAATCCAGTATTGCTTGAGGTGCACCAGCTTCCTGGCCAGCACTGAGCATGACATGCCAGACACTATGACTGTCACAACATACTGTGCAGTTCTGTCCCTCTCACATGTTGTGCTGTGTAAATACAGGAACCTTCCTGGACATCTGCAAAGAGAAGCAGTGTATTTAATTGCATGCAGCTGATGTTATGTAGCTACATCTATTCATCCACCAGTCAACAGCTTAAGGAGGACAAAGAAATTAAGTGACTTTCTTTGTCCCAATTTCCCTTTCCACCTTTCAGAAAAACTGGCCAGAATTTCACCACTGTCTCTCCTTTTGATTTTACAGCTGAAAAGATGAAGCTGCCTAACACAGGGACCTGGTCACACAAGTCACATTCCTGTTCACAGGAGCGAAATGTGAGCCTTTACTTCTGAAGTTGAGAAATAAAGCTCTGGGCCTTGGTCCACCTCTCATAGTGCATCTCTCAAAGCTTGAATGCTGAGAGTGGTGGCTGGCAGGTTGGCTTGTCTTGTTTGCTGTCTGCATTTCCAGATGCTGAGATGCTGAGCATGTTAACTGTTGGGTGATATTATGTCTTTTGGGCAGCTATGGCAGATGCAACTGGGGATGATTCACTCAGCATGGAACTGTGTTTCATTACAAAACTTTTGGCAAAGGAACCCCTGAAGAGGGGATCTTTGCTCTCTGCAGATTTTTCTTACATTATCACCAGCTTTTAGTTCTGGAGGCAATGAGCCTGACTGTCTCTGGCAGGCCAGCTCCAGGACCCTTTTGATGTCCAGCCCAAAAAACCCTCCATAACAGAGATACCTTCTTGCATTTAGTTTCTCCTTGCAGACAGTCTCTCACCAGAGTTTCAGTATGTTTAAGGATGTTTTGCTCTTTGATGAGATACTCCTTGCATGCTCTAAGTTAGCTTTTTTTTGGCAACTACAAGGACAAACAATCCAGAAAGAATGAGAAAAATAATCTATTCAAGAACCAGGCATCATACACCTTTTGATCTTCATTACTGCAACTGGAGCAATCTCTTCTGGTGGTCCCTCACCATTTAAAAAGAAAATATAAATGCAGATAATGAATGAGAACATGCTCTAAGACACAGTGTTCTCAGATAGGATTCTTTTTTTCTTAATTTTGAATCTCACTCACCTAACCACTAAAGACATTGAAGCTCATAGAATTTCCCTGGTAAAGCTGCTACCAGCAGCACAGGCACACCTGGATCCTCCAGAAGTGGAGGTGGTGGGTGGAGTACCTGGCTCAGTGCAGCTACCCCAGCCTTCCACAGGCACACAGCCACTGGGGCAGTCTGTGGAGCTGGGCAGAGAGATGCCTTGAGGCCAGCCAGGTTTGTGAACCTTCCTATTGCCTGGGAACAGTCCAGATACACCTTACCCCACACCAGCACAAACCCAGCCCTTCCCACAGCTGCGTGTCCTGGTTGCCATGGAAAGGAAAACCAGGTGCAGAGACCAGATGGGAAGGACACGCTCCAGTAGGTCACCAGCATGCATGACACACCCAAGTGATGTGTCTGGCCATACCACCTCCATGGACTTGTTAGTGCCAGGCACAATTCCAGATTGGCTGCTTCCCAGTTAATGGCATCTAGTTACACCTGAGCTAGCTGGGCTTTATAGATAAAAGTTGGCCTGGGAAATGTAAGAGTGGATGGGCATATGGCCCAGCTGGGAATGGCATAGGAGAACATGTTGCCCCATTCCCAGAGGAATGGCACATTCAAGCCAATGACCAAAGACAAAGGAGCTGATGCCCACCTGCAGAACCGTCTCTCATTGTGGCATTTACTGTCAGGGCCACCACAGAGCAAGTAGCAGCCCATGCTCTCACAGGGAGAATCTATCTTCACACTTGCAAGGAGCAAGATAAGCTCAAGGACTACTGACACGGTCTGTGGTGTCTCTTGCTATTTTCTGACCATCTGATCTAGAGCTTGCATGGTCTATCTTTCTGGAGGGATCCTGGAGACCTGATTCAAAATCAGCAAAGCTCAGCAGCACAGGAGGACATGACATAGACAGCCTGGTATGGGGTGAAGAACATGTTCTTTGGGTTGTGCAGTGGGAGAGAAAAAATATGGAAATTCTGGATGTGCTTCAGACACCAATTCCAGGGATGCACTTTACACTGGCAAGGGTCAAAACATTCTTATTATTGAAAAGAAAAGAAAAACATTCTTATTATTGTTATTGCTGTCTCCCCTCATACTATCTTGAGATTACCCAAAGCCATGGAAAAAATCAGGCCCTCAAAGCCACCATCCACCACAGAGATGTCCCTTGGCTTTAATCAAAGGCACAGCAAATGCCCATGGGTGGAGCTACTCCTAGCCCATCACCAACAGAGCAGATACCATGGTCACCAGCATGCTGAGGCAAAAACAAAGCACATCTAAACAAGCCTTTCCCAACACCACTACCCAAATAAGGCATTTTTTCCTGAATAAGCCATCAGTAAGAGTTTTTAAAAGCCACAGGATCTCTTACTGAAAATCCTTAAGCACCTGTGCTCTTTTAAGACATCTTCTAGAGCAAGACTGCACACAGAGCTAACCACTCAGCCAAGCTAGCAAGATCAATTCAGAGAAAGCCACTGATGAAAGGAAGCTGTCAAACCAAAATCCCCCCTCTCCTATACCTCTTCTGGTCTAGTACACCTTGCTATTTCCACCCCTACAGTCTGTACCCCATCTAAGGACAGGGCCCATGTTGAGTAAGGTAGCTTTGGAGACAGTTCAACATGTTGACAGAGGATTTGTACCTGATCAGAAGAGAAGGGACAATGACAGCAATCATTCCTGAGCTGCTCGGCCATCAAGAATACCCTGACATCTGCCCATCTTCCCTGTCCCCCTCTCCACTCAAACAGATACATGACAACTTTCTTACCTTGAAAGTCCAATGAGCAGAGAACCAGAGGGAAAGTATTGAGCTGAGAACGGATACGACTGACTCAGCTGCATTTTTCATAGGGAACCAGGGTTGCTTAGCAAAGATAAATCAACAGTCAGTGCATGAATGCCAGAGACTTTCTCAGAAAGCTGCAAAAATCAAGAAACTTAGGAAACCTCTATGATGCATACTATTTATAGTATATCTATACTATATATATTTCCAGGAATTGGGAGGAGCTGTTGATTCCCTTGAAGGCGAAGAAGGCCCACAGAAATATCTTGACAAGTTAGAGGGCTGGGCAATCACCAATGATATGGAGTTTAGCAAAGAGAGGTGCTGGATACTGCACCCAGAGAGGGGCAAACCTGGATGTATGGACAGACTGGGGAATGAGAGTCTGGAAAGCAGCACCTTGGGAAATCACCTGGGGGTTCTGATCAGTGGCAAGCTGACCATGAGTCAGCAGTGCCCTGGCAGCCAGGAGGGCCAACCCTGTCCTGGGGTGCATCAGGCACAGCATCACAGCCAGGCAAGGGAGGGGATTGTCCTGCTCTGCTCTGAGCTGGGGCAGCCTCATATTGAGTGCTGGGGGCAGTTTTGGGTGCCACAATATAAGACAGACATGGCGCTATTGGAGAGCGTTCAAAGGAGGGCTACAGATGTGGTGACAGGCTTTGGGAGGAAGCCGTGTTAGGAGTTGCTGAGGATCCTTGGTCTGTTCAGCCTGGAGGAGACCGAGGGGAGAGCTCATTGCAGTTACAGCTTCCTCATGAGGGGAAGAGAGGGGCAGGCACTGATCTCTTTGCTCCTGTGACCAGTGACAGGAGCTAAGGGGGTGGCAAGAATCTGAGTCAGAAGAGGTTTAGGTTGGATATCAGGAAGAGATTCTTCACACAGAGGGTGGTTGGGCACTGGAACAGCTCCCCAGGGAAGCAGTCAAAGCACTAAGCTTGACAGCATTCAGTGAACAATGCTCTCAGGCACCTGGTGTGACTCCTGGGGTATCCTGTGCAGGGTCAGGAGCTTAACTTCCATGATCCTTGTGAGTCCCTTCCAACCCAAGGTATTCTGTGATTCTGTATTCTGTGACTAGAAAGTCATGGCTAAATCTCCCTTTCAGAAATTCATCTACCTTGAACTGCTGTACCAGGAAAGAGTCTCAGAAGTCACAAAGAACCATGCCTCTGTTGCTTAGACTGTCTCACAGACAAGAACTTCCTTTGTGTTTCACACACAGTACATTTCAAGATATTTAAATTCTGGCTTACAACAGGCACTATCATCACCATCACACAGTACTATAATATACTCGCCTTCAGAGTGTCATCCTGATTCCTTATTTCTTCAAGTAATCAAATAACAAAGAGAAAGACAGCAAAAGTTTGGGATTGCTGCTAAATTATGTTAGTGCCCTGGAAATGCCAGAGGATGAATCCAGGCTGTTCTCAGTGGTGCCAAGCAATAGGACAAGAAGCAATGGGCAGAAACTGATGCACAGGAAGTTCCATGTGAACACAAGGAAGAACTTCCTTACTGGTCAAGTGACCATGCACTGGAACAGACTATGCAGACAAGTCTTCTCATTGAAAATATTGAAAAAACATCTGGATACAATCCTGAGTAACATGCTCCAGGTGAGCCTGCTTTAGCAGGGGTGTTGGATGGGATGATCTCCAGAGATGCCTTCCAACCCCATCCATTCTATGATTCTGTGATTTATTAATATTGGATTTTATACTTCACGTCCAATAATTAAAGACAGCAGCAGAAAAATAAAATACTTTAACCATAATAAGTATGAGAGTTAAGTATATGCGTATATACATACATACATACATATAATATATATATATACACAAATGCAGGAACATACACACTCTCATATTTTTTTTTTTACATTTTTATGTGCTTGTATTTGTATGTACATGACCACAGATCTTAATTTGCAAAGTCAATGAATACATATTTAGCAATTAGTGTCAAACCTCTCAAAACTAATGTCATGTATAACCCTATTCCATTAATATCTCAGTAATGGATTTTAAAAAAGAACATATTCAGGACTAATGCTGCTTCATCATGAAATTGTAATGTAGATCTGAAGTATAAGAAAGGGCAACTTGTTCCCTGAGTGATGTATCAAAATTCATACCTGCTCTGATGAGCATTCTTCAATAGGGGAGAATTCAAACCCAAATACCTTTTGTCCTACATCTTGCTAAATTTTGCTTGACATCCCTGTTATAAGAAAATTTCTGCTTCCAGTTTCATTGTGACTCTCCCTTAGGCCTGAGGTGACAGGTAAAACCTTTGACATGCTGTCTTTTTTAAGAAGTTGACAAGCTGTCTATTTTTCACACTTGGGAAAACCATGTGGAAAAGATTTCAAAAATCTCTACTGACAGCTGTGAAATTAAGAACAGGTTTTTGGCCTGATGTTGGTATAGTAAAATAATGTTTCTTACCTGTGGTGTGCAGGCTGGTGGGCTCCACAGATTCTTCTCAGACCACAGTATGTAAGAAAATACAACAAATCTGTTGTTAGTCAGATCAAATGTACTATTGGAAGGTTCACACCTTCAGAGGAAAGCAGAAAGCTGTCACAAAGCATCATTCCCAAATGTGGACATGTCCCTTCCCAAAGTGCAAATGTCTGTGTTCTGTGCACGTGTAAACAAGAGTGTAGGAGCAGCAAGGCTGACACTGCATTTTGAGAAATTCTGCACAAGTTCCTGGGGAGATCACTGCATGCTGGCTGGGGTCCTGAGCATTTCCATTTGTATGAGAAAAAGAAAGACATCTAGCAAAATTCAAACCCTTCAACATCCCACTAAAGAAAGTAAAAGGTTCCTATTAAAATACTTAGGATTAAACCCACTCTCTACCATCAAAGGCAATGTTCCCAATTAAAACTAATTTATCATTGTGGAGGGCACCAGGAGAATTCCAATCTTAAAAGTAGAATGAAGTGATGAAAATGTAATACCCAAAAATAAAGCTGAAATAAAATGATATTGAAGACTCATGAGAAATTGAAATTGATTCAAAGGCCAATATAATCTTCCAGTAGAAGACAGTATTACATCTTCTTCTCATACACAAATGTATAAGAAGCAATCAAATTTTATTGTTTCAGAAAAGATGTACCATAAGTGGAGGTGGTAAGAGAAGAGAGTCAGATTGTTCTGCTGCTCTGGGGACTTTTGCTCAGGCACTGTGGGATTGACCAGCTGCCTCTAGCAACTGTGGAAAAAAATAAAATATGATACAAACTGCATTGATGCTAGATTTTCAAAATCCAAGCAGAGTATTTTGTAAGTAAGTGTCCAAATTCAAGAAACATAAGGATGTTGATAATTACCTTAATTTCTATGGGATGAGATAGGTAAAAAAGTAAGTCTGAGTAGGAAAAGAAGTGAGTATGAAGAGCATAACTCTTAAGAAATTCAAATTCATGAGCCTGAAGTTCTGTCTTGGTGTGGTCAGATGCCTTCCTGAACAGAACTAAGCAAGACTAATTAAAATTAGTCAGGTTATTTACATCTCAATATTTTTGTACCATACTGTGGTGTACAATAAACCTATATGGAATGGGTGTCAAGACAAAATCAAAGTTTGAACCATGACTGTGTGGAAATCCACAAGACAGTGCCCTGAATAGCAGGGATTTCCTTTTCACAAACCATATTAGAATAGAAATCATAACAGTGCAAGGTTCAGAGAAATGTAAAGAGGTCACATAGTGAGGATGTGGACTTAAAGCATCCCAAGTACCTCTGTCCATGGTCAGCTATAAAACTCCAGTGCAGGAGATTCACTTTGGACAATCTTGGCTGGAGATGCATGTCCCAAGCTAGAGGCCTGTGAAGGAAGCCCCAGTATGTTTTAAGAAAACACTCCAGCACATTAGACATGATGTCATTTCTTAACACAGAATTCAGTGCAATATAAGACAATTTTCCCCAGATCTTTGGTGTAGGAAACCAGCTCCAGCTCCTTGATGTTTCCCCAACGCACCCCATTGCAAGAACTGCTTCAGGTCAGCTCTTCTCCTCCAGATGGATTTTGCTCTGCCCTTCCAAAGGTTGACTCCTTTTTCCTTGATCTCTGTTCAGGCTGATTGCCTGCAGCATAGCAGCACTTACTCCACCAGCCAAGCATGCCCAGCTGGTGGACAGATACTGGGTCAGTGCTACTGTCAGCCAAGGCATCCCCACCTGCTCCGTGAGTCACCCTGACAGGAGTTGCTCCCATTGCCTTTAATGGCAGCTCGGGGTGATTAGCTCCATCCTTTTTTCTGTCTTACAAATAACTACACTTGGGCAAGACACATCCCATCTTAAATCTTTCAGTTGTCCCTCATGAGTACTGTAGGGACACAGCACTGGAAGACGTCTTCTGGGAAATGGTGCTACTAGGATTTCTTTGACACTGCTGTGGCGACAGTGTCACCAAGAAATAACTTTCCAGTTCCCACTCTCCTGTTTGACTCTCTCCTATGCTTTACAAAGCTGTTTTTCTCCATCTAGGCGTTGTCTGCCAGGTATACTGTTGATACATTTTTGGTTTAGTTTTTGCTAGGTTAAACATGTCACATACTCTTGGCACAGTGTCTCCGTTTGCTTTGATCATCCTGATTATCTTCCACTTGAGGCTGAGTGCATCTTCCTGGACGTGCGTGTTTAGAACTGTACACGGTGTTTCAGCTCAAGTGAAAGAAAAATCAGCAATGGCCTATTTTCTTGCCTTGTCAAGAAATTACTTGACTGGTAAATCTCCAAACCACAGTGGATTTCCTTATGGTTACAGCATATTCTTGGGACTCATATTTGCACTGTGGCTACCTAGCATACTTCTATACACCTCATCTTTTTATTCTCCATCAGAGAAAAATAATTTGTTTGCTTTTTGTCATTAGTCTTTATGGCAATTCCTACACCGCTGGATAAAGATGAGGCCAAGAAGCCTTTATCAACTCACACCCACACTGGCATGTAGAAGTTCATTGGATAGAACCAGCTGACATCCTCCAAAATGAAGCTGGGAGTGAAATAACAGTGTGCAGAGAAGCAGATAATCAGCCTCTGGGCTTGGCGTGGTTCTCTTTTATCTAGTGATGTGGAGACACTCAAAGAGCATGTGGTTTCATGTTTTGCACTACTAAAGTTTCTCCTGATTTCCATTTCCAACAGGCTTTTTAAGAGGATGGAAGAGTTCTGTGCTTTAAATTCTCTATTGTATGCCAAAACTTGGTGCTAGGATTGTCAATAATAAGGTAAAAAAGGCTGAGTTTCAGGTCTGATTCTGGAGGATCCACAGTCCAAAGGTCCTTCAGGCTTTAATCCCCTTCCCCCAGCACTACTTGCAGTGACCTTTCTAAGAGAAGGATAAACATCTCTTAGTTTTTATTGGACTCATTTACCTACATGTCTTTTGCTCCTTCTTAAGTAATAGTACTGACTGCTGGTCATTGAGTGCTTCCCCACTTGAGGGAGATACTGAAATGTTTTGCTTCCTGATGACATCAGAACATGTGAATGTCGTCACATCAACTTAAGGAGACTGAAATGGTTCCAGTCACACGTAGGTCTATAAAATATTTGGTAGGGAACAGGTTGCTGGGAAGACCACAATGATCTACACCGTCAAGTGAGGACTTTCTCATCTGCAGTACCAGCATGCACACAAAAAAAAAGCAATGTGAAGAGAGGGAAGCAGGGGACAACAGAAGCAGGAAAAGAGTGGTGAGGAGAAAGGGAAAGGAGAAAGGGAAATGGGAAAGAAAACAGAAATATAAACTTCTCACAGGGATAACCCATCATAGCATGAGTCAGCTTATGGCACCAGACCTGGACCTTTCTCACGGGTCCAGAGACAGCTCTCTTTGGCTTTCCTCACTTCTGTCAGATGAGAAATGGGTGTCAGTGTCTGAATGAATAGCTTGTCCCAGGAGAGGAAATGTGAGGAGTCAGCCAGGCAGATCCAGGTTCCTTGCTGCTGCTGCTGGGAAAGGGCCAGGACCTGGCCTCAGTGACAAGTATCAGGGAAAGATGATGTTGATAAAATGAATACCTTAGGGAGTAAGACCTTTGTACCAGAATGAATGCTGAAAGAAGCTCCTTGGTTCTAGGAGTATGGCTATAATTGTGTTTTGGTGCTAACTTCTGGCATTATGCAAACTTGTCACTTCTGCAGCCCCAGAAAAATGGAATAGGACGCAGACCCAAGGAAAGGAAAAGGGAAGCAAAGGGAAGGAAAGCATACATTGGTGTGCACATGAGGACTAGGAGAAAAAGGAGAAACAGGGGGCAATACAGAAATGTATAAGCAAAAGAAAAGGAACGGAAGAGAGGGGGGAAAGGAAATAGAAAGAAAATCTTATTGCTGAAGTCCACAGAAGGAAAGCCATTCAGTGACAGAGAGGAAGAGACACATTGCAATTAGAGTACTATGCAAAAGCTTGATATACATCAGTCACACTACAACTGTGTCACAAACCCGAAAGAACTCAGCACTTACAGGCTGCATGTTTGAGAGGTAGAGAGGGCAAGAGGATCTAAGACACCAGTCCAAAAGGGTTAGCTCACATGGGAGCCAAAGAGGAAGAAAGTTTAACATGTGGGCACAAGCCATGTTGCACCAGCCAGTCTCAGAGTGAAATAAGAGACCCTGGACTGTTCTCCTTAGTGGTGTAGAGGTACAGATAGTGACATCAGGGGAAGGTTTGAGTTGTGGTACTGATTACAGTGGAGATGTCTAAAATAAGGAGAGATGAAACTGCCCTGGTGCACTGGCAGCCCTCTTTCTACTATGGCCTTTGCTCTTCTGCCCCAAGCAAACTCTGTTACTTTTTCATCACGTGAATTTGAGACACTCACTTAAATGTGTAGCCTTTGATTCTCCCATAAACAAAATGCAACAAGTACTACAAAAACCTGTATTATTTAAAACAGCAGCTGTAACTCTAATATCTCCATTCTTAAACTGCAAGTGAGGAGGTTTTTATCAGTGTTTGAAGAATTTCAGCTGAAAATGAAAGGTCCTGGGAGTATGAATATTTTTGTCTTGTTGCACCAATGTGTAAATTCTCTGTAGTGCCACAGAGGTCAATCATGTTTGAGATTCCTACAGGTGAAACTGACTACGAAATGTGAGCAGCCTTGCGGTGAATAAAAATAAATAAAAATAAATAAAAATGAAGCAAATCCTGCCCCAACACATAGAC
>VZTT01010599.1:928-47943 GCA_013400855.1 Buphagus erythrorhynchus | reverse complement strand
ACACACATCAGCCTCTGCCAGAGGAATCTCCACCACATCTGAGCAGCAGAGGACCCAGGACAGAAGCTAAATGTGTCTGGTTACTCCCAGCAGAGGTCAGTGGTATCTTAGCTGCCAAAATTGCTCCCTGTGTCCAGTCCAGCATGCACATACAAACCTGCACCAGAAAAACTCACCATGCAGAGGGATGCCTCAGGCAAAGCTTCACGCCCAATATTGGGAAATTTCATATGGATTTCTCAGTTTAGGGCCAGAAGCACTTCCCATACACAATACCCCTTAGTTTTTTCCTGAGAGATGTATTGGACTTTTCATTTTAGAAAATAATATTTATGCCTCACAGCAGCTTCTTTTTCACACTGGTTCTTTTTTGCCCTTCAAATCATGTTGTAAATATTGCTTTGTCCATCGTGGTCAATTTAATATAAGGTTAAGGATCTTCAGAATGTTTTTTTTTCTACTGAAAATACATTATCTATTAAGAAACTGTTTAATTTCATGTTTTCTTTTCTCTTTTTCTGAAAATGAAATGTATGTAAAATACACTCCCTCTGTCACTGTTTTCCCCATCTTTATGCCTACTCCAAGACTCATGCTGACAATATAAAGTGTATGTCAGATAGAAGAGGCTAGAGACCTCATTTAATAAATGGCATTGGAGAAGATAATCTTGTATTGTATTTTCCAGTGTCTCTTTTTCCTTCTTTCTGCAAAGCATTGCAACTTTTTTTTCACTTCAGCTTTCTGTACAGCCCGACCACCAGGTCTGTGACAGGAAGTACAAGTGAGTGGTAACAAACTTTTAATTAGAGCTGTTTGCCTCTGTTAATGTTTTTCAGATTTAGCAACCTTGAAACACTTGATATATATGGCCAACACTCTTATAATTCCCAGTTACTCATCATTTAAACAGCAATAAAAGAGATGCAGAACATTTAATGGATATTAATGACCCCTAGGGACCTGCTTGACCTAAGGCCAAGGCCCAATAACTTCAATTGATCATAAATTCCCAAACAAGTGCTTTGGCCAGAGTTCATCATTGCTATTGGGATCTGAAAGGCAGGGAATGAAATATGCCTGTTTTCTCCCCACTGTCAGGTTCTGTGATGTGCATGCCCTAAATTGACTTGGAAATGCTGGGAGCTAACAGGGAATTGACTTTCCTTGTGTTAGCTCACCACATTCCATTTTTATATCTGAACTATACCGTTTCCCTAATTTAGAGACTAAGGTCCACTACCCTGTAAGATTATTTAGTCCACAGGCTTCAACACACCTTTCTAGTGGTAACATAAAGTAGATAGTATTGAAATGTGCTACAGTCTTAATGTTAAAACCAAACATGTCAAAGTCTGATCACCTATGGATTTTTCTGCTTTCCTTCTGACATAGATTTGTCGATAGCTTTTATAGATGAACTATCCTCTGTAAAATAAGGAGGATAGCCAAGCCAGAGCAGCCCAGGGCAGGGCACTATCCTTGGGGACCAGCAGAAGCGATGCTCACAGCTGAAGCAATATCTAAATTATTGATGGTATCAAAGCCACAAGGGAATCTAGACACTTCCTTAGGATGGAGATATCAATAAATCAATGGCTTTGGTATGTAAGGAATAAATCATGGAAAGCCTCCTGAGCCACTGTTAGGGAAAGAGAGCAGCATAAGCTCAGGATTGTATTCTAGCATGTCCCATACTGACTTTGATGTCCCTACAATGTCATGTCCGCCTAAAAAAGATGTAAGATTGTCTCCATGGAAGCACATGTTTGAAAATGCTTGTGTGTTTGACCTGGCCAAGACTCTTTCCTGCAGAGACTTCAGTGGAGCTGATCAAGGAGGATATTCCCATCAGGAACCTCCCTCACCTGCTGTTTATTCCATCTTTCCTGTTAGATTCCAAAGGAGAAGAAGGGACTACACGAAGGGAAAAGAGTATTGCATGATGGAGCTGGAGAGTTGCTGTTTTCCAGGGAGGGTGGCTGGGCAAAATCCATCAAGCCCAAGAAGGAGCTAAAGCAACAAAGACCTGGTGAAAGACAGTGAGTGTAAGGACATTAATTTTTGGTCATGCTTTTTTGGGACGTGGGGCAAGGAAATTATTAGGCATGCAGGAAGACGGGGGAGAAGATGAAGGATGCTGCAAAAATTGACGGTTTCATATGAAGATAATTTATTTAGCACTGCTTAGATGTTCTTGGGGAGATACGGTATCACAAACTTGCAACCAGTCAAAGGGAAGAAAAGATGTAATTTTCATATCTTCACTAAATCTACTGCCTGTGGTGCCAAAACCATGCGAAGGAGCAAAAATACTTAAATGTTTCTGCTCAGATATATTCCTTTGTCAGACTTAATTTTGTGTAACCTCTTCCACATCTATTTCTGACTCCTGAAGGATCACTGAAGTTGCACTTGGAAGATTTAAGCACCTGAGCATTACTGTGCAGAGCTCCTCCCTCCACCATTGGATAACACCATGTTTATCATAGTGACACAATGGAATCATAGAATCATTAGTGTTGGAAGAGACCTTTAAGATCATGCAGTTCAGCCATCAACCCAACACCACCACTATAACCACTAAACCACATCACCAGCACCAGATCCAGACACCTCTTAAACACCTCCAGGGATGGTGACTCCACCACCTACCTGGGCAACATTTTCCAAGGCCTGACCACAGTCATAGTGAAGGATTTTTTCTAATATCTGATCCGAATCTCCCCTTAACCAGCTTAAGGCCATTTCCTCTGCTCTTCTCATTGCAGGCACAGTAGAAGAGATCAGCCTCACTGCACCCTCCTTTCAAAGAGATGTAGAGAGCAATGAGGTCCCCTGAGCCCCCCCTTCTTGAGGTTCAACAAATTTCATTCTTAAAACACTTGCATTTCTTACATACGTGCCTTCTGTCAGAAAGCAGAACTTTCTTCCTATTACTTAATACACCTGCCTGAAGAAACACATCAGAGGAAAGATTTCAGCAGAATTCCTCTCCAAGCTATCTTTCCTGATAATTTTCTAATCTTTCGAAAGGTAAACAGCAGCACTAAGGCAGAGTTTTAAAAACTGCTTAACCAACAATTAGCTGTTTTCTTCAACTAGTTTTCCTGTCATAAATATACTGGCAGCACAGCATAAATCAGAGAGGGATAGGTTGTCAAAAAAATATAAAAATAAGATTCTCCATTACCTACAGTTTATTACAGCTGCAACTGTACCCATTTTGGCTTGTTTTTCTGCAAATATTTTTATGGGTTTTTCTGCTTGTGTGGATGGATGAGTAGTTGGATGGATGGATAAACAGATGCCTGGAGAGGGAATTTAATTCAAGCAAATAAAAATTCAGCATGTGAACAAGTATATTCATGCCAGAATTGCTTTCTTCCCTGTCATGGAGAGAGGCATACAACTAGATATAGGTATAGATATGGTTGTTGACAGAAATGAGAGATAAAAATGAAAGAAGTGTCTTTCACACAATAGAATTTCTGCTGTGTCAGGAGGGAAGACAGCTATTTAAAACAGGGACCAACATATCAGGAAAATATAACACTCTTTGTTGAGCAACTAAGAAACCCCAATGAAAATATTGTTAAATGCTTTGATTTTTCCTAGTCTTATATTTCATCTGTCTGTATCTGAAGTGGTGGAGTAAACCCAAGCACCAATACATCTGAGCATCCACGTCCACTCAGTTATTTGAAATGCTCATGGACACAGAATAACTAACGACTGAAAAAATATTTTGATTGAAATAAGAAGTGAAGGGGGAACCCCTGCATTTTTCTGCCAGCTTCCACCCACAACCTGAATTCAGCAACAAGCACCCCAATGCAAAGATTTTGTGAACAGAACCCACTGCCAATGCCAAAAGTTAGGTGCACTGGGACAAACTCAGGATGCAAACAAAATAGCAGCTGTGATGTGTTTTAAAGATGTCTTACCAGCCTGCAGGACACTGTGATGCTGTAAAACTGGCAAGTGCAGAACATCCCTAGCAAATAAGCAAAGTGGGGAGGAGCAGAAGGGCAGGCACCTCCTGGGCTGCATTCAAGGCTTTGCACCTGCACAGCCAGGCAGCTCAGTGCAGGTCTCCTCTGTACTCATGTACTGGGAACACATGTGCACAGGGATGCCCTCACACTGGGGAGCACCTTTGTGCACCAGGATAACTGCCTGCCTTGGCTGGTAGCTGTATCCTAAGGGAGGGCATCCTTTGATGCCCAAAGTGATACTGAGATTCAACTTCCTTAACTAGATTTTTGTCAGACTCAGGCAGAGGCCATCAGACTGCATGGACTTGTAGGTGAAAAATCTGTACAGGCTTGTGTTAAATCTGTTTCTTTTGGTCACAGGATTTGCACACTTTGGATACAAGGGCAAGCTGAGGTCTGACTAGTGCTCAGATTATTCTTTTTTGTCCAGCATCCCATGAAGCTCAGCTAGGAAATGCATTCAGGTTATGGGATGCTGTGAAAAGCAAGCTGCAACCAAGTGCCAGGATGCAAACATTGCTAGCAACTCTGTGGGCTTTGAAGAGTTTTCTGTTGAATTTCAGAGCAGATGTCCAACTCTGCAGTCACAGGTAGTAGGGTTGAGGGGGTTCAAGGCTCATTCCAGGTACATCACAGGATGCCTGTCAGTAAAAGAATTCCAATAATAGCAAAAATTAACCCTGGGAGTTAGTATTCTACCTGCTGATTTTAAAATTGTTTTTAGAAGATACTCGTGTGCTCACTGGTGTGCTGCATTTCCTTTAGAAGCACAGATTTCTGATCTCACAGGCTCACATAATTTAGTTTGTACTATAAAAAAGATCTCATCATGGTTTACCAGGAAAAGCACATGCAGAAGCCATGTCTCTGCCTCATGAAGTCTTTCGGTAGGTTGGGAGCAAAACCCACCCTCGTATCAGGGACATTGGCCTTCATCTGCTGGGATAGCCCCCATGTAAAGCCTTTATCACTTTACAGGGACCTGCCCTGCTAAGCCTAGGGGAGCAGGCTGCCATGTTTGGTGTCATTTCCTTTAGCACTGCTGGAAAAGCCAGAGGGAGACTCATAAAGCAAGCTAATGCCCAGAGGGCTGTGGTTTGCAAGGTATTTTGCTGGTATGGTACTGGGATATTTTTCCATGGTGCAGCAAGAACAGGGAGCAGGTGCTCTGCTTCAGGGAGACATTTTGAGTCCACAGGCTTCTTCCATGTATCTTAGTGCTTTCCAAATACAGGAGCACCCAGCAGTTTCTCTGCCAGGAAAGGTCTTCTTTTTACCTCTGTTTTAAAACATGGTGCTTAATAGATAAGAATTTAAGATACCCCAATGAACCAGACCTGCCCCTAGCTGTTGCCCCATGGCCTGTGCCACTGTTGCTATTCCAAACAGACATCTCAGATGTGCTGAAGCATTGAAAACAGAATCAGGTGACTGTGCAGGTGTGCTAAGAGGGGTGTCCAGCTGGAGAGCTGAGGCACCAAGCACTGACACCCTGAGAAGCAGAGCTCCCCAGCTTGCTGTTCCCAAAGGGGCCAGGGGCTGTGCTGAGACACCACAGAGACAACATCTACTCCCATACCAGGGCAGCAAAGCTGTCTCCCCAGGCAAGCTCATTTCATCTGCCTACTTTGGGCTGAAAAACTCAGTTTTGCATAGACTGCTGTGAAGCCTGGAGCCAGTTCTGAAAGACAGCCCCAGATGTACCATGTGAAGGCACATGAGCTCACAGCAATCACCAGCTTTTGCCTTCCATCTGCTCTGATTAAACATGTTTGTGACAAACTAGCTGTGCATTTCTCCAGGAGAATATTCTATTAAAACAAAGATCTTAAATTGAAATCAAAACAAAACTGACAAGGCAGACCTGTTTGAGAACTGGGAGTTCTAAACTGTGTCTTTTTGAGGATGAAGTTCTTTTCAACTTCCCCCCTCTTCCTTCTCTTATTTTTATACAAGGAGGAAATTATCTTGGGAATCAAAATTGTCCAGTTCCTCTTCAAATGGATGTAGGGTACAGTGCTCCTTTAATCTTTCAAGCTATGCACTGTAAGGGGAAGTTGGGCAGATCCTGGCTGCCACCTTGACAGGTCCAGCAGAGGCTTGGCCCCCACCTGGCCCAGCAGCTCCTCTGCCCACTGAAGCAGAGACCTCTCTGCCTCCTGCACAGCTCACCCCTATGGCACCCGGGGTACTCTGTGGCCAGCATTTCAAGGAGAATGCTGGAATGGGCTATGGAGTAGGTGGTCAGCCATCCCCTAAACTATCTTTTGCTGCTAATACAATGTTTTGGCAAGAGCTCAGGCTTGAGGGAAGTCTGAAGAGATGCAGTGTTACACAGGAGGAGCCCTGTGTGCCTTAGATAGGGACATGGAATCTCTGCTATCTATTAGATACCAGGTAGGAAATGGGCAGGATCAATTATTACCAGGCCTCCTCTGGGAATGCTGTTCAGCAGCTGGGATAGAGAAGCTCTGATGTGCATGGGGGTTTTCACCAGTCCCTGCCTGCCCCAGGTGCTGTTAAATGTCACCAGGCTTCGTGATGAGATCCAGACCTTTATCTCCTCCTTCTGCATCCTGCCCACCAGCCCATCCACTGTTAATTGAAAGCTGCCAGAAAATAACTGGTCAAAGTTTCTGCAGCACAGGAGAGGCTGCTCTTGTGTATTTGCCTCATGGTTTCCAGCAGCCTCTTGCTATGAATGTCAAACCCCTGCATTTCCCTTGAAAAGACTGAACAAAGCCTTCACATGGGCTGTTAGTTATTCTGCTGCTTTTTATATCCCTTTCTCCTGACCTTTTGAACAGATTAAAAAACTCTCAGATATTTGTACCTGGGGGAAATCTCAGCAGCTCACCTTATATGCAAATTCTGAATGTTTATAATTCAAACTGTGTTGATTAGGTACAGTAAATAAGTATTGATTCCAACTAGATGGTTTATGTAACTAAGCAGCACAGTAGGAATGAAGCATTACAACTATTACAGCTGCATGTGCAAATTACAGAGCTCTCATTTATTGGAATAGTTGAAATGAACTGCTCCTGCTGTTCTGATTAGTTAAATAAGCCATCAAATCAGGGAACATAACCATGTGCCACAACACCGTGCTCAATCTGGAATTATGTATTGGACTGTAGCATTTGTGATTCATACCAACCAGTCATCTGTCTAACCAACTCAAGGCAAAGAGCAATTTGTCTTGTCCTAAACATATAACGTGATATTTATCCTTCACAAATATTTAAATGCAGAGTTAGCCTGTGGTGACTAGCTGGGGCTTTGAAGTGTTTGTGAGCATGAACTGCACAGATATTAAACGTTAGCAGAGACCAGGCGGGAAAGATTTTGCGAATAGGAGCCACATCTGAATTCCAGGCAGGGCTGGCCAGGACCCTCATCTCCACCAAATCCAGGTGCTGTCTAATGGTGCCCTGGCAAAGCAACTCACATCTCTCAGGTGTGGCTGATCCCCCAGCTGGCCCTTCAGGAGGGAATTGTATTAGCAGCCCCATGGCGAATTTTGTGGAGAGTTTACTTTCAGCATTTTTATTGGTTTTTGTTGTCACACCCACACGGCATGTTAAGAACAAAAGGCAGCAATGCATCTTGCATGCAGGGGGGTGTGAAGGTTTGTGATTGTTCCTATTTTTACGGTCTTAGATGGTTATTAGCTGCAGTAGGCTTGCTATCCAGCTGGAAAGCTGTACAATGGATTCTCCCATGCTGTCTTTGCACTCTTTCCTATACATCAACATCCTCCTTCATCCAGAGACGATCAGAATTCCTGCTGAGATGGACTTCTGGTCTGGCTTAGTAAGGCTGCTCTCATTTTCTTACCTCTTGGACTTGAAATTGCCACACCTTGAAACTGTCCCCTGCCTTTTGCAAAGTTTTCAAATAGAATAAGTTGAAGAAAAGATACAGGAAACTGTAGAGCTCTGTGTGGTTGGGTGACATTGAACTGAGGACTGTGGGTTGAAGGAACAGAAATAAATTCGAGTTGATATTTTAGGCAAAGCTGATGCAGGGAGCAAAAAAACCAACCCTATGGGCTGTGTGGCAGCCCTAAGGGATGCTCTGGGAAGTGCTCTGACCCAGCACACAGCCTTTTACTGGGGTTTCAAAGTGATGAGCTCCTCCTTTGAACATACCCTCCCTGTTTATTCTTCACTCTGGACTGTGTGTTTCTCCCATCAGCGAGGATGGAGGGCACAGTGGGGTACTGCCAGCCAGTGCTGGTCCTGCCACAGTCTCAGTGCTACAGAAAGCCACTCCACCAAAGCCAAGTAACTCATTTCATCACGTGGATATGTGTTTCTCCCAGACATTTAACTGGGTGGGCCACTCCATTAAGCCTGGCAGCAGACTTTAGTAAACTTTTGGTGGATGCCTGACAGCACTTGCACAACCTGTGTGAATGAGGCATGGTGTCTCAGAGGCAGGGAGCAGCACACACTAAGCCACAACAACAAAAACATGAGGCACCCATTAACAGGCTGGATCTGATTTTGCAAAATCTGCCCAGATCTTTGGCTTAAGCCTTACAGAGATGTGATGAAAGCTGAATATCAAGTAAGTGGAGTTATATAATGTTTTGCAGTGACTGGTAAGATTGATGACCTGGAAAATAGGATTTGGCACTGCTGGCAGCAATTGATGTGTGTGCTGCTGTTGTGTGCAGGTAGTGGTGGGCCTCTCAGCCAGGCTGCCTCTACCTCAGATCCTGGCTCAGGTTTGTTCCTTCCCTTCACTGATGTACTCTTGACTTCAGACTGACCTCCATACTCAGGAGATGTTTTTCCATTTTCTCTAAGCATCCTCTCAGATGCCTCTCAGTGGCCTGGTGAAGGGAATGGACTGCACCCACATCCAGTTTGTGGAAAGTTGGTGGAGAGATGAGCTTCAGTGGCCCTACCTAGCCTGAGTATTTCTCTGGCTCTGTAAGTCAGTAATACTGCACCTGCTGTGCAAAACGAGAGTTCATATTTTGCAGGGCAAATAAACTCTATCCTAATTGGAAGTGCAGATCACAGGGGAATAGGCAAAGCTTTACTCCTGAGATCCTCTGCAAAATTCTGGATTTTGCCTCCCAAAGCAATCCAAGCACATTGCCAAAACAAATCAACTCAACCTAAAGCTAACAGAGAATGTTAACTTCTGATTTATATTGCCACAAGCAGGAAGAGGATCACACTTTTGGTCTATCAGCCAGGCTTCATGCACTACAAGATGACCTCCAGACATCCCTTCCAGCCTCAACTATTCTATGATTCCATGATTGAAGGTGAAGGTTCTGAAGCAGAAGTCAAATGGGGAGCAGCTCAGGGAGTTTGGATTGTTTAACCTGGAGAAAAGGAGACTGAGGGGAGACTTTCTGGGTCTCCAGAACTATGTGAAAGGAAGTGTTAGGAAGGAGAGGATCAGTCTCTTCTCCCAAGCAATAAGCAGTAGGACAAGATGAAATGGCTTTGGGTTGCATCAAAGAAGGTTTAGATTGGGTATTAGGAAAATTTTCTTCATGGAAAGGGTCATNGACTGAGGGGAGACTTTCTGGGTCTCCAGAACTATGTGAAAGGAAGTGTTAGGAAGGAGAGGATCAGTCTCTTCTCCCAAGCAATAAGCAGTAGGACAAGATGAAATGGCTTTGGGTTGCATCAAAGAAGGTTTAGATTGGGTATTAGGAAAATTTTCTTCATGGAAAGGGTCATCAAGTATTGGAACAGGCTGCCTGAGGGAGTGGCTGAGTCACCATCTCTGGATACACAAAGATGTATAGATGTGGCACTCGGGGACATGGTTTAGTGATAGACTTGGGAGTGCTGGGTTAACAGCTGATCTTGGGGGTCTTTTCCAACCTTAACAATTGTTCTATTCTATGACTGTATTTGTTTAGTGCTTCCTCACAGACAGTAGTCATGATATTGTCCAATACTCTGTGGCAAAAGCTCAGTGAAAATATCAACTCCTGGATTAAAAAGTAGAGGGACAAATGAAATTATAGAAGAGACAGAGGTGGGCTGAAGGGTTTGTAAAGGGCTCAGCACTGGAAAATATTTCGATTACAGTGAATTTCCATTAATCACCTTCAGTTCAGATCCGATGCCCAAGCAGTATAAAAATGCACATCAAAAATCCTATAAATGTACAGTTTTGCAGAGCCCTTCAGAGTGAGCTTCAACATGGCTCCATGTATGTAAGGAATTTGTTACAGAAATTGTTACAGAAGCATAAAAAGTTGAAAGCAGACTGACCATCATAATTAACCCGTAATTATTGCCATGAATATGAAACATTACAATAAAAATAAAGGGTGACTTCTACCTGAAGTATCCAATTCTTTTTGGCCATAGAAGTATATTACAATCAGGAAAATAAATATATAAAGGCAGAAAACCTAATTGGACGCTATGGGAATCTCCATCTCTTTGGGGTGCTCTGCCAAGGCACCACAGAGCCCTTCTGAGTTGAATCAAAGCAGGTATTTCCCAGAAAGCATGCAAAAAGGTCAAGGCATGTTTGCCTCTAGGAAAGAAAAACAGTGGCTTCAGGAGTGAACTCTTCACTGCAGCTAAAGGCTAAGGGAGCAACTTGCTAAGGAGGGTTATGTAAAGGTAGGAGCTTTGAGCTGGACTGAGAAAGGGAGGAAATTCCTGACATCATGGCATCCTGACATCACCATTTTGTAGACTTGAATTCAGCTGTTTTTGTGCCTGGATTTTTCTGTTCTCTATAGTTGGAAGTGATCCTCCAAGCTGTGCTGAGGACCTGTGCTTCAAGGGTTGAGGTGATCCCCATCATTGTCAAGATGTGGTGGCTGAAATACTTGGGGACTGGGAGTCTCAGTGGCTGTTCCAGCAGGAACGGCAAGAATAGCAGGAACACTCCAGTGCACATCTGGAGCACTCCAGTGAGCCCCTCTCCCTGCTGTTCTGGCTCCCAGGACAGCAGAGGTGGGAAACACTTTGGTGTGGTCATGGCCTTGCACCCTCTTTCCTCTGGCATAGAGCACTCAGTAAAACACCACAGGCACTGAGTGAAGACAACAGGCTTGTTTTCAGGCAGCTAAAAGCAAACCCAGCTTTTGCCTCTAGGTCTGAGCAGCTTCCCACTTTGGGGAGCACAAAGGGAAGACATGAGTCAGCTGCTCTCATCTCACATGTTGCAAAGTCCGTGTTATTCAACAAGGATGTCACCAGAGGAAAGCCATTTCAGAAACACAAGTAAATCCTAGGGGGGGAGGGTGATGTGATGTTAAGGGTGTGGAGATTTTGAGAAGCGAAGGTGTTAAGGGGATCATATCTGAATGCCTCATATGGAAGCCCAGGGCCTGCCTGGACAGAAACAAACACCAAGGAGGCTGCCTGCATGGGACCACTTCCTGCAGGCACCCTTGTTCCTTCCCCAACCAGTTTTTCACTACCTTTTCACTTTTCACTGACTTTTCCACTTCTGCTTCTCTCCACGGGACCTTGCTGTGGCCCTGCCTGCTGTATTGGATTGCAGCATCTACACACTGACTTGTTGTGGTCAAGTTTCCATCTCTTGTAAAACTGTAAAAGAGTGGTACAAGATACTGCATTAAAAAAAAAAAATCAGAATTTATAGCAATCAGGAGAATAAATTCAGAAGTGTATGAATTCTTCAAAGGGAAGGCGATGATCATTTTAGCTTTACTAGTGTTGCATACCCTTGCTGGCTCTATTTAGAAAGTGGTAGGGGGTTGCCTCATCTCTGTGACAATTCATACTACCTGAGCACTTCCCACAGAGCAGATGTGGTTTTACAATTTCGTTTTCCTGTTCATTTTTCCTCCCTGGCCTACTGGGAAATCACTGCAGCAAGCACAGAGCTTCATACACACACACACACACGTGGCAGGGGCCAGTGCCAGCCCTGAACACCGAGGCTTTGCCTTTCCACTGTAAGAAGAAGACTCAATGACAAATTAAATTCCAGAGATGGTGGATTTAGTCAAATGCAGGCCACAGATCAAATGGTTGGTAGAAGATCATGCAGTAGCTCTCCTCTGCTGGCATTATCCATGGCACATTGCCTAAGGCTGAAGGCTGTATGCAGCCCTCTTGAGTTCTGTCCTATGCTTTTTGGGCACTTTTGTGGATCACCTTCCCAACAGAGAAGGAGGAACAATATGTTTTGTATTTTCAAGTCAGCCACTTGAGAAAAGCAGCTTATCCTGGACCATGACACCACTTCCAAGATTAACAGCCTACAGAAGCCATGTGCTGCTTTTGTGTGGTCCACAGGTGGTGGCAGCTCTGGCACCCTCTCAGCACCACACCTGGAAGACAAGAGGTGACCAGGATGATGTGGTCAAGGAAGAGGATCAGGGACAAGTGCACTGAGGAATAAAGTTGACATCTGTGGAGATCTGTGGTGCAGTCACAGCTGTGTCATCCTCTGAACTTTGGTCTGGCTCTGGGAAGCTGCTGGGTAGCAAAGCAGTGCAAGCAGGTCTTCTGCACCTCTTCCAGCCTGGTCCCTCAGAAGGTATTTCTCCACGATGTTTTTGGACACCATCACCTCCAAGCACTCTGGCAGGGCAAACAATGCCCATGATTTTTAGCCTGACTGATGCCCCAACACACATCTCAGGACCCATGTGGTGCTGTGTGATACCAGACTTGCTGTGCAAGCCTGACATGTTTTTTGCTTTTGAAGCTATTCAAAATAATGACTTCCAATGCACTCGTGCAGCAGCAGAAGGGCAGTAATGTGGGCTAAAGAGGTGATGTCGAGTCCAGAACAGCAGGTCAACAACTCCTGCTCCTTTACAAGGTTCCTGGTATCTTGGACCAAAAGCAGCAGTCTTGCTTTCTCCCCCATCTTTTTTTCCTTTAGCATGCACTCTCCAACAGATTCCCTGCCTCTGGTTACCCCAGCAGCCCTCCCCATGAGAAGCCACAGCTGGCATCTCTTGACAGCACCTACCACCTCAGATCTATATCTGCTGACTTTTATTGATTCTTCCATCACCTTTTCTTGGTTCCCAGAAATAACAATTGTGGCTTGTCTGTGAACAAATGAGCAGCGTGAGGACTTATTAAGAAAAACATTGGAAACAGAGGTAAAAAAAAAAGCCCAGAACGTGACTCCTGACATTTGGCAGGAGCCAGATCTCTGCAGAGAAACATGGAAACTCACAGTGGGAGCTGGCAGAGGCAGCCAAGTTGCATGCGTCATTGGGTTGACTAGGGCCCCAAAGCAAGCAGCAGACCCGAGGTGACTCGTCCAGTGAGGAATGGCAGCACCAAGCAAAGGCAGCAGGTACCTGGACTGAAAATCCTGGTGTGTCAGGCAGTGAAGAGACTAAATGTACTAAGGATAGGCATGGAGGAAAAGGAAGGAGATACTATGCTCACTGGGGCTCACCAGGTCCCCATCATCTGTGCTGGCCCCTGGTCCTTCCTTCCCCAACTCAGTGAATGCTGAGGTCAAAGGCAAGGGTCTGATGCAGACATAGAACCTTTGGGCACCAGTCAAGTGAAAGAAGTGCTGCATGGGCCCAAGACTGTATAGAAGGGTGGGAGGCAGCATGTGTGGAGATACCAAGAAGGGGGAAGGAAAATGCAGTAAAGAAGCTTGTAGTAGAGCCACAGGAGATCCAACCAGGGAAAAACAGGGTCTGAAACAGCAGAACCAGGCCAGACTCAACTGCATGGGCTGAGGTCAATTGTGTGAGGTTCAACAAGGAAAAGTAACAGGTCCTGTACTTGGGTCACAACAACCCCTTCAGCACTGCAGACTGGGGGCAGAGTGGCTGAAAAGCTGCCCAGCAGAAAAAGGCCTGGAGGTGCTGGTCAACAGTAGCTAAACATGAACCAGGTGGCCCAGATGGCCAAGAAGGCCAATGGCACCCTGGCCTTCAATAGTGTGGCCAGCAGGACCAGGGCAGTAAGTGTCCCCCTGTACAAGGTGCTGGTAAGGCCACACCTCAAATCCTGTGCTCAGTTTTGTTTGCTCACTGCAAACAAGGCATTGAGGTGCTGGAGTCCAGTGTCATCTCCATAATTGCTTTTAGGTACAATGTTTGTGTTCAAAGACCTAAATTTTTGCTGCTATGGCTTCTTTTCTTCATAATTAAATGCAATTATAGGTGGATGTCTTGTTAATTGTTCATGTCACATGAGTGCTTTTTCTCATGGACTTCTTGACATCTCCTGAAAGTGAGTTACCCCCTCCTCAATCCTGTTGGCATTGGAGAAAGGAGGAGATTTTGCCTTGGTTCCTGTTACAACAAAGGCAGACAGATTTTGCTGACTTCTGGTATTCTTGGTGTATTCTCAAGGCAAGTAATTTTTAGGGCTGTGCTGCCTTTGAGTGGGAAAGTATTATGAAAACTTTTATTCTCCCTTTTGGTAGGAGCTTATTGCAACACACGGTGCCCTGACTTTCAAATAACAAGGTAATTGCATCATCACCTAATCAGTTGCCTTAGTAACAGATTTTCTAAATGTCCCTGTTGCATTTGCATGTTCCTAAGTATGAAAATTAGATGTGGGAGAAGGCAAGGAAACAAAAGGAAATCCAAGGCTTCGTAAGATGTGGTCCTTAATGGGAAAGCACCCATAAGGCAGTTTGCTGATGACTTGTGCTTTGTTTACTCACCTTTCTGGTGGCTGTGGCCCCTCAGTGACATGGCAGCGGCTGGTGTTGGCTGAACTGTGGAGGGAGGGGACAAATCTGGAAAATTACTGGCATCTTCTTTGCAAGGTTTGGAGGCACAGAGAGAATTAGATTATGGGCAAACTTTTGTATTTGTAAATTCCAAGGGAGAGCTAAGGCAGAGCTGGGAACCCAACAGATAATGAATCATGGAATCATTTAGGTTAGAAAAGACCTTTAATATCATAGAGTCCAACCATTAATTTACAGTCTTAAGAAAGCTTGGGGTAAAAGATCTGGGTGTTGGAGTGCTGCTTAATCATCAATACTTGATTCAGCAAAGGTTATCATGGCAAATGACATTTCCCTGGAATTTGCAGGAAGTGTTCCAGATCAGCTCCTGTTCAACACAGATTCAGATGGCCCCTCTGACTTTCACACTTGTAGGAGGCTCTGGAGATGCTGCTGCTTGCAATTTCAGGGGCATTTCTCCAGGCAGATCCACAGCAGCTCAGTAGCCAGCAGCCTTTCAAATCTGACACTGAGCCTCAACAAGCATTTTCAGCTTTTCTTGAACTAGCCTCAGCTGAGGAACCATGCAGCCTGGACCTGGAAAGGCTGCTCTACTCCTTTCTGGCAAGCTTCACAGTAGAAATATGAGTTGGGACTGACCTGGAAATAATGATGGGGGAGAAGGGGAAGATGTTGGATAAACTCAGAACCAGCATCCAGGCCAGTTGTAATGGTCTGAGAGCAGCAATCCCTGGAGAGGGATGGGAGCTTGGCCATGTGGGCATGTGCCCTGCCTATCCTGATGGAGTCTGCCATGCCTGGAGATGGGATAGCAGGCTTCTCCCTGCCCTGGACACTCACAGTTCCAGGCCCCTGAGTCTGTGAAGCCCCTGAACTTCACTTCCTGATTGACCTTAGGGGACACAATATGTGGAGGCACTGTGGGAGATGGTTTCTTCTAGTACTCCTCACAATTTGTGATGTATCTCTCTTCAAGGAGGGAGCTAAGGGCACCAATGAGGTGCCCAGACTCCCCACCCTGCCCAGCACTGCCAGTACGTAACTTTGAGACTTCCCCCATCAAAAACAAGCAATTGACAACAACCTCAGAGTTATTTTTCATCATGTAAACACACTCCAGGTGATAAGGCTGAGAACAAGCTCCAGTCACACACTCTAAAGTACAGCTGCACCTACCCTGTAACAATCCAGTGCTGCTCAGTGTGGGAAGAGAGCAAAGGCTACTGTGTGAGGTTGGGAAACACAGCAGGCACATGGCCACTGTGATGTGGCTGTGATATCTGGAGTCTTGTTTTCAATTCCCATGTTTAGTCTTGAACTGAGTAATATGCATTTGAGAACTAGAGCATGCCTTGCTAAAAGGTGAATGTTGAATACAATGAATTAAGAAAGCACAGTATACAGAGAGCTCTGTAATTATATCATCAGAGAATATAATGTACACTGTGCAATGCTATGATTCATGATGTTACAAGTAAATAACAGGAGATTAAAAATATTCTTGGGTTCTCATCTGTAATGTAGCCCAGTTTAAGGTTATACTTATCAAAATTATCAGTGGAAAAACACTATTCAGAGCTGAGTCACAGAGTCACACTAAGTCAGAAATGAAGGTCTCACTGGGAGAGCTGGGCTTTGTTACCACGAGCAAGGCCGTGAGGTATCCCCAGGGACTACCACATATTGAAAATATTAGGGAAAACATTACTGCATCTTTTGGGAATGGCTGTGAGAAGTGGGTTTATCCCTATTTTACAGACCAGTTACTTCAGAAGCATTTCCTCAAGGATAAAGGACAAGGTATGCCCTGAGCCAGGAGAGTAGTAGGGCACACCCCTGCCCCTGCTCAGTCTGGAGGGACACACTGCCTTTGGTGGATACCAGCTCTCTTCACCCAGACAAGCAGCCCCCTCCCCCTGGCAGCACTTCTCTTTTCACAGCTAACCAGACAGGAGAGAGTCTTCTCTCTGTGTTATTAAGAAAGGCTTCAGCAAACACTCAATGTCAACTGGCAGGAATCGTCATCCCTGGGAGCTGCTTTGGTAACTCAGACATGTACATGAGAAAGTTACCCTACAGAAGGGCAGGAGGCTGAGAAACAGAGTCCTGAACCTACACACCAATTTCATCTCCCTGTGTTGGAAATTGTAAGAAATCATTTCAGTCATCCAGGCACAAACTTGCCACAGAAGAAAAGGCAATTCAAATACAAGAAAACTTGATGGTATGGGACAGTATTTCCCTGCATATTAAGCTTAAAAAGAAGGATGGTATACATGGAACAATTGATATCTGAAATAAGGCCAGAAATGGATTTGGCTGTAAACAAAGGAAATACTAAAAGAGGATGTTTAAAGAACTTAATGTTCATATTAATTTTTACAGCTAATTTGAAAGGTATTAATCCCCAGCTTGACAGCTAGGCAAAATACTGATCAGGGAAGGCAGAGAGCTGAGTGCAAGTGGGCTGATGACCTGTAAGAAGTCTCAGAAGGTGCAGTACTGACAGCGAGGTGAGTATCAATGAGTTCTTTGCAGCAACACCTATGGGAGAGCCAGAGGTCCCTGCCTGCATTACAGCTCCATCCCAGTGGTCACTGCAGGGTGGCAGAGAGCCCCGCTGCATTCAGATTCAGACACATGATTACAAGTTTTCTTGCTGCCAGAGATGCTCCCTACTCACCTTTCAGGCCTCTCAGTATTAAGTGCCTTCAATAAATCCAAGCCTTTACAGAGTCAAGGTATTTAGTGGTACAGTTGATCCAGGAAAATGATCTTTCTTAGTGGCAAAGCTGTCTGTGGATCACTGGGTTCCTGCATCTGATTGAGATCTACCAGAGTGGACTGAGAAATTCAGAGGCATTTGAGCCAGGCCCCATCACTGCTACTGCCAACACAAGAGATGGATATTAAACCAGTGAGGGGACAGCCACGGGTGATGTGTTCATCCAAATAGGCCATAGCATTTGTGGATATGCTAAATCCATGAAGAAAATTGCTAGCACAACTGGGCATGTTTCAACTAACAGCTGAATCTCTGCCCTTCCAGCCAGCAAGCCAGCAGCTGGATGCAAGGTCTGGCACCAGGCAAGTACACATTGAGCTAAAGTTCTTTGGCAGCTCCTAGATCTGTAGGGGAAGCATGCCATTGCTGCTGACTCCAGGAACTAATGAGATCTGGGGATGCTGCTCCAGCCAGTTCAACATGCTGCTTAAAGGTACATGGCTGTGGTCAGCAAATTGTATGGTATGCTCCAAGGAAAATCTTCCTGCCTTTCCCCTTGCCCCCAAAATGACTGACATGTGGAATCATGCAGGTATCAGAAACTGGAGCTCAACAAGAGACCCCAGAGACTGTCCCAGAGAAAGACAAAGATGTCTTCCCAAAGGCAGCACCTGGATAGGATCGGATAGCCAAGGCAAAGATGTCCCAGGTGCAAAAGTCCTTATGGGCTTTCAACTCCATACAGAAGCTGTATTTGACTCCTCTTGACCTGAAGCCAGCAAAAAGAAAAAAACAGCAATAGATTTCCTCACTTTGGTGAAAGCTGTAGCAGAACCTTACTGATGGAAACAGGGCAAGTTAACGATGCTACAGAGAGGTCAACAGTTCTGGCTTTTATTTCACCTCCAAGTTTTGATTCCAGACACAGTTCAGTGCTGCTACAGCTCTCTCTGTTGATAAGAAAGGACTCAGGGCCAGCCAGTGATGTCAAGTGAACACTGAAGGACATTGCTATTGGGCTGCTGCTGGCCTAAGGCTCTGTTCCAGTTCTGTAATATCTTATCACAACCCAGTGGTGACTCTGAGGAAAAACCTGTTTACCAGAAACCTACCAAATAATTCACTGAAAACCTAAAAGTGTTTGTCCTTCACACTATTAAATAATGAGAGGGTAAACTCTTTTTGTAGACAAGGTAATTAATAGCTGTTACATTAAACCATAAAACAAAACAAGAGCTGGATTACTAAAGTCAATTATCAAAGCTAGTTATCGTTTCTTATACAACAAAGGAGATTACCGTAGAACAAATGCCAGTTTGGAAGAAGAACCAGAAAGGGATGGTTCCCCCTTGCTTGTCCTTTGAGGAATGGCAGTGGTAAATGAGCTGTTTGGAAGTGCCCCAAGCCTTTACCACCACCCAGATGTGGCTGCTTTTGGGAAGAGACGCCCTAATCAGCACTGCTGTGATGCAGGTCATAAATGCTACTTAGTGCTACGAATGGTGCAGAGATGCTGGTGTGCAGAAAAGATACTTCCAAGGTATTTTTGCAACCATTTCCAGTGAAATAAAAGTGACCCTTGGAAAGGGAAGAGAGGGCTCAGTATTCCTCATGTCAGCCGTGTCCTTATGAACCATGTCCTCCTCAGCCTTTAATGTAAGGGAAGAGACTTTGGTGACCCACGGATGCCTCATGTGGTTGCTATGTGTCCTCCAGCAGTGCCAGGAAGGAAACTGCTGAAGGTGTCTCCAGAAATGGGGAATCCTCAGCTGCACTGCAGGGCGGTGCCTTCCATACCTGCCCCCTCTTTGCAAAGGAGGAGAGAGCAGCAGAACCCCCAGCCAGCCTCTGCCTGCCCATGCCTCAGCACAGCAGGGTCGCCAGCCCCCTCCAAGCAGCTCCTTTCTGACTGCCAGCAGAGCCCACGTTTGGGAATGGAGCTTTAGCGAGGTCAGACTGCGGTGAAACTGCTTTTCTGCAGCACACTGCACAGATGCAAACTGACACGGGGGCTGCAAAACATCCTTCCATTCTGCCCTGACTTTTCAGTGGTTTTTCCTCATTTTTATCACCTAAAATAAAACTCTTATGGCAGGAGGGGGAAGTATCAGTTCTATGCCTCATAAACCAGGCCTCCGATGCCATTTGGAGCCATTCTGTTCCATGATTAAAGCTGGGCAGGATATTTTATTCAGAACAACCACGTTAGGCATTTTTTCTGATGTTTGTGCTACTTCCTACTCAGACCCCCCCTTTTGGGGGCATTGACGTGTATAATGATTTCCTCTCTGCAGGAGCAGAGTTCATAGTATAGGAATAAACACGCAGTTCAGCCAAGCATGAATTAATGACTTTAATTCATATTTTAAAACAAGGCAAGTCCAGATCATGGACAAGCAGATCATGTGGTTGCAGTTGAAACTTAGGCATCAAAACAGTAATTGTGACATTTACAGAGCAGGATCCTAATGGAAGTGGCAAAAAAGGAGCAGGGCACAAGCTGTCTGCCTCTAGCTAATATCTAGATCCTGCCTTTGCCATTAGTGACCTTGCCAGGACACAACCCTGCACTGCTTTCCTTGTTAAATGTGTGGACTTAATTTTGTTAAGTTTAAAAAGGCATAGAAAGAAGATGAGCTCCCTTTGGATGAGGAGGTGAGGATCTGCAGAGGCTGTTGAGTCACTTTGAAGCAAGAAAGCATGAAAATGAAACGACAAGATCTTTCATTGTCTGCCAGTCAGATAAGGATCCTGGGAGCACCTGAGTGGGTGCTCCTTCATACCTGCAAAAAGCCAAGGCAAAACTTGAGAAGGAAGGAAATGCCCTGCAGAAAAAGAAATGTAGCTTTGAAAGAATGTAAGACAGTCTGGTAAAGGGAAGAAATGCAAACAATCTTGAAAGCTTTCAGAGGCACGAGACTGATGCACAGAACAGTCTCGCTCCAGCAAAGACACACAGTTAACGTTAGAGGCAGAGCAGCCCCATCGGACAAATGTGAGCACATATTTATATTTCTGTCACATTACCACATCTGCTTGTGGGCCGAAATGCCACCTTGGCAAGGTGAAAGGTGGACAGGTCAGCATCTCTGGAAGTCCAGAATTGGGACTGATCACTCAGTGCTCCTGCATGGATGGCAAAGCTCCCCAAAGAGACCTCACGCTTCTCTCCCACTGGAGTAGGTGCGCAGTGTAAACAAGGCATGAACAGCTTCAGGAGTCACATCAAATATATGTCTGAAGCAGCTCACACAAAGCAGCAAACAGCATGCAAACACTCAAAATCAGCTGTATCCCAGAGCTGAATCCTTTACCCATTAGTTACCCAGGGTTACGGATGCAGGAGTTGCTCAGTGAGCTGCAGACACAGAAGTCTTGTTTGTCTGGGGAAATGTGTCCTTCATCCCCTTGCCTTTGCATGTCAATAATCCAGCTGCCCTGTGGCCTTTAGGACATCATCCCACAGGCAAGAGACTGCATCATGTGTTTCATGCTTCAAGTATTCTGTGCCCCAGTGGCCTGATAAATTAGCACATGCCCAGCACCCACCCAGATGCTATCACAGACAGGGCACCAACAGCTGGATTCACTCTGTCCTTATCTCCAGCAAGAGCTGCATCCTTCCCTGAGGAGCAGCCAATTTTCATGGTGCCTGTACAATAATTCACCCTGAGATGTCCATCTCACCATCAGACTGCAATGAAACAGGGTCACAGGGGTTTGGGGAGAATGGGCAGGTGGGAGCAATAGACAGCCAGATGGGCAGCCTCATCAGCCTTGCTTCTTTATCAAACCAAGCTAAAAATAATAACAGCAAGAGACAAATATTTGAGAAGCTGAGAATAAGGCACAAATGTCAATGATGCATGTGAATCATAGGGCCTAAAAGGATGCCTGGGCTATCTCAGGCAGCTGCATTGTGTTACTCCTTTCACACACCATCCTCAAGGATGATTTGCTCTTTTGTTCCACCTACTCAATGGAAAGCTTGAGTTACCCTTTATTCATCTGGTCACTGAACACACCCTCCTAACTTCCAGCTGAATATGTCTTACTTTCTTGGATAACTTCATTGAAACAAGAACTTAGACTGCACCCAATGAATTTTAAGCTAAAAGGAAAACTATGAAATCAGGAAAAATAATGTCGGTTATAGAAGAGCGGAGACAAGTGTTTAGAAAAGACAGGCTGCAAGAGGCCTGCTGGTTTGCATATATATCTGAATGATATTTCTCTGTATTTGTGTAACACCTCTCAGACAACGTGTTCAGGAAGCCAAAGCTGGACTACCACCCACATTTCTGGAGCCCGGTCTCACAAACATTGGCTTGATGTTTTCACCCTTTCATTTTCCCTGGTACTGATGCTATTTCTAGAGTTCATAAACCCTTTGCTCTACAGCAAGATGCTGTTCTGAATGATACTGAGGTTGCAAAAAGACCATTTTACTGTTCAAAAACCCTTGATTGTTGCAATATGTCCTAAATGAAAAGTGAGGCTGAGGGTGAAATGGCAGTGAAAAGACAACCAGAAAATATATTTTATATGCTAGGAAGCTATTTTTATATGCTATTGTTACTGGCTTGTGCAATGACTCTTCTTATCAGCCTCCACTTGATTTCTTGAGTGGCAGGTTTTCATACATCAGCCACCACCTCACCTGAAATCCACAGCAACAACAGGGCTGATGTGTTAGTGCTGTGTAGCAGTCCTGACATTGCTGCCCAGAGGAGACAGCCCCAGGATGGGACTGCAGGCTGTCAGAAAATAGCTACTACTGCATGTCAGATGCATGCTGTGTAGTGAATGCACAAGCTTCATCAACCTGTATTTATTTGGGTGGAGATGAAGTAAGGCACCTTTGGTTCACCTACACAGCTGGATCTTGTTCTTCCTCTTACACTTCACAGCAATTTGTTTCGTAGCAGCCTGTTGAGGAAAGGGTCAGATTGAAGGAGCTTCTCTAGCAAGTGATGCAAAAAACCAAATATAGTCTGTGCTGTGAAAAGCTCACCGGGCACACGTCAGGCACTGCAGATGGATGAAATATTATGAAAAGGAAAATGGCAAAGAGACAGCATAGAAGCAGGAGCAGAGGGACTAATTTTTTCTAATTGCAGTATTTGGATAAGGAAAAATAGAAAAGTACAGAGTAGTCTTCACATGCTAAGGCTGGGGGTCTTGGGGTGGATTATTTAAAAAGAAAAAGGACAAAGGATTCCTGACTCAGTGTTTAGGTATGATGAGTAGATGCTGTGTTAGTTGAGGACCTTTTCAGGGTGGAGCAGTCACCTGAGGATCCTGAAAAGGATATGTCATGAAGGAGAAGGCCTGGAGAGTCCTCCTGAGCCCATGACCACACCAGCCACAATCTGGTCCTGCAACAGTGGATACAGTGGATATCTGGCAGTGGATAAAATCCAAATTTGCCCATAGCCTGAGGTCTTCATACAAATTCTCTTCTAGTTAATAAAATGCCTAGGACTAAAGCAGCAGTCCCTCCCCAAACCACAATGACTGCTTCTGATCAGGAAGTGCACTCTATGTGCTTCCCAGAAACCAGCAGTTCCCATTGGAAACAAAAGACCCAGTCCTTTGTTTCAATGTCCCAGCAGCACAAGCACAGGGAGCAGTGGCAACATTGGCAGCAGGCAGTGGAGGGGTGGAGGGAGCAGCTGGGCACAGATCCTGGGGAGAAAACCGTGACCTTTCACAGACTGACTTCTGTTCAAGTGACAGGATGGAGGAGAAGGGCAAAGGCTGCAGTGACGTGTCAGATAATTATCACCTGGGTGTGAAGGGCTCTCAGAGAGGCCAACAAGATGCTTTTCCAGCAAGGGCACATCAGTGTCTGGGTTTGCCTATGTTTTGTAACCCATTGGCATCATTGCCCCCTGCAGCTGTAAAAGCCAGGCTGACTAGGCCATATGCAGGGAAAAGGCTGCCCAAATCAGGGTATGTTTTGTCTGCTGGCAGCACACAACATGCCAAGCAGGACTGAATGCACTCCCTGGACTCCTTGCTTGCTGACAGGGCATGAGGTGGTCACCCACAAGCTCTCCTGGGAGACAGGCAGTGCTTTTGTGGTGAAATAGGTCCAAATGCATTTAGAGGGTTACCTTAGGAGGAGAGGAACTGCAGCCTACAATTGCACTTATGCCTGATGAGAAGAGAGTGGATGGACAAATCCTGCTCAGGAAAGGTGCAAGGAGAGGTCCTCTGTAAGCACCAGCAGTGTCCACCACCACCACCTACATCTGCAGCACCATCCCCACTGCTGTCCCTCAGTTCTGACATGTGAGCAGATGGGCTGGCACAGAGCTGCACATCCATCACTTTGTCACAGACCCTTATGTCTGAGGAACCCAGAAACCCTACATCTGGGATCTTCCTCTATCTAAGGCATTGTCCAGTTGAAGGATGAGGATGTGACTGACCTACACTCTACAGGCAAGAGGAAAAGACAGTCTTCATATTAATGATATTCTCTTCTTCTGTGAACAGAAAAATGAAAATACCCCCTGAAGGTCTTTCTTTGATCAAAAGGTTTTGATTTCAAGAAATAATTGGCCACTGTGAATTCCTACATTGTTGTTTGGTTGTTTGTTTGTTTTTTGGTTTGTTTTTTTTTTTAATAAGAAATACAGCCAGTTGATGTAATAAACATAAACTGGATTTACAGAGGTTCAAGAGAAAGTTTTTTCCTTATTATTCCTGCATATTTTTGTGTCTCGTTGTGAGGACATCTTCTGCTTCAGCAGAAGCTATCACAGGATGTGAAGCCAGAGATTCAGCAGCTCAGTGCTTTGTCAGTTCTACACCTCTAGTTAACCTCGAGTGAGAACACTATCGCTGAAATATAATAACAAGTTACTGGGCAACATGATCTCCTGTTTCTCAAGTGGTCAAACAAATTATTCATCTTTCTAGACTGAACCTAAAATGACATTGACCTTTTCATTTAAAGCAAATGAAGGATCTCAGGCTATCTAACATGAATGATGATTTTTTTTGTTGGTATTTTTTCCCCCTTAATTAAATGAAAGTGGACTTATATATTAAACATTCCCACACACTGTTGAATGAATGCAAATTTTTTCTGTGATTATTCATGCATTGCAACAGCAGGCTGAAAACAGCAGTGTTAATTCCCCTGTGATTCCTCCAGAATGTATAGGGTGCATACAGAGAGTTACAGTAGCTCCTGGAGACCTGCCACAGAGGGCTTTATTGTGCCAAGTCATGCACAGAATAATAGGAAATGGCAGAGTGTACTCCAGCATTTCCACTCTAAAGCAGAAGCTTAATGTGATGAAGAGGCTGGGAGCAGCACGAGGATGCCCTCCTTTCCCCACTGCACAGCACTGCACAGCATGCACATGGTGACATTTGACAGAGCAAAACCTGGACCACTGCACAGCTCCTTTCCTGGCTATGTCCTGTCCATCCCTGCTTAGCCATGGGATAAGGGAGGCCAGAGGCAGAAGGAGAATGGAGGTTATGGATAAAGAGGTGAAATGTGCCATGGCTGGGGTGGCTGGGGCACATGGGCTGGCCATGCTGTGGGGCACAGCTGCCTGTGGGGCAAGCCCTGAGCAGGGTGTCCCCAGTGCCATTGCCATCGAGTGGGTTTGCAGAAGCGGTGAGGCTGCAAGGACAGCACAGCTCCTGGCACCACTGGTCCTGGTCTCTGCTACTGCTCACCAGTGCCAGAGACCTGCATGGTGGGACACCAGCACTGGGCACCTGAGCAGGATGGGGCATTGAATGTCCTCAGATGCAGATAACCTTTTCCCCAGGGTCATGCCAAGAGATATGAGCTCCCTTTAGAAGCAGTGGGAGAAAAGGGCCAGTATGGGTGTGTGGCTGGGCTGTCCCAAAACACAACACCTGCAAGGCTGTCCCTCTCCAGAGTGCCCTAAGGAGCCTTGACTCCCTGTGATCCTTCCTTTGGGATGTTCCAACACCAGGAGGACTCCCCACTGGAGCAGCCTGTGAAGAACTGGAGCCCATGGGAAGTTCTTATGATGAAAGAGTTCATGGAGGACTGTCTCCTGTGGGAGGGACCCCGAACTAGAGCAGGGGAAGAGTGTGAAGCATCCTCCCCTGAGAAGGCACAGCAGAGACAACATGTGATGACTGATCACAGTCCTCATTCCCCATTCCCCTCCAGCTCTGGGATGAAGGAAGTAGAGAAAATTGACAGTGAAGCTGAACCCAGGTAGAAGGAAGGGCTGAGGGGAAGTAGCTTTAAGATTTGGTTTTGTTTCTCATTACCCTACTGTGATATGATCGGCAATATATTAAATTGATTTCCCCAAGCTGAATTTGTTTTGCCCATGATGGTAATCGTTGAATGATCTCTCCCTGTCCTTATCTTGACCATGAGCCTTTCATTATATTTTCTCTCCCCTGCCCAGCTAAGGAAGGAAGTGATGGAGCAGCTTTGGTGAACACTTGTCATCTGGCCAGTATAAATCCACTGCAAAGAATTAGGGACCTTCTGAGCAGGAGATTGTATCTACAATATCATTCTTAATAATCGCAGTCGGAGGTAATTTTTTCAGTCTGTCATGAATATTTACATGGTTTCCACCTTCACAATTTGTACACAACTAGTTCCATCATTTTATAGGTACTCTCTGAAAAAAGTACTTTCTCTTGTACTTTTGTACAAAACTTGATGGCTGGAATCCCTCTAGTTCTTACATCATGAGAAATAGTAAATGACCTTTACTTCTTTCACTCTTCTCTATGGCATACCAAGTTCAATGGGCCCAATGGGACATAGAGACCTCTACAGAACCTCACCTCAGTCAAGGTGGAGACTCCTGATCCACTTTGCTTCTTTTAGTCAGGAAAGCACTTTATACTCATATCCTTCTCTCAGAATTTTCTAGGTCTGAGATGGGGGAAAATCACTGCATCCTGCATTCACAGTTGGACTACTCATTACTTAGTAACATAACAATTTTTGACCTATTAATGATTCATTTCCTAACAATAACCTTACAAAACCTTTAAGCCTTTTTGCAATAGCACTATCATACCTCTTAGCTAACAGTTTCAAACTGCATTGTTTAATACTACACTTTAGTCCACAGGAAATGTGACCTGACTTTTCAGGGCTTCCCACAATTCCCATTGAAGTTGTTCTACCCAAATTTCCCCTGAAGTGCAATCAGGTAAAGATATATGCATTCCTCTATGGAATTAACCTACATATTTCTAGTGAGCAAACAACCATCTGTCTCTAGCTGAAATACACACACTACAGAACATGCCTGACTAAGCCCTGGTGCTGCCTGTGCTTCCCCTGTGACAGTCCTGAGCACTGGAGGTCACCACACAGAGGATGAAGCACTAGTTTGCCCCACAGAAACCTGTTGGCTTCAACAAATATTAGCTAGACTTTAAAAGGAGTCCAATCCATTAGAAATTATTAATTACATTCAAAAAATATATGTGTGTATGTATGTATGTATGTATGTATGTATGTATCTATCTATCTATCTATCTATCTAACTATCTATCTATCAGGAAAAGGAATGGCACCTAAGCAAATGCATAGTGAGTTGAAATTACAAGTTGTAGTGTTAGCCCTGGTGGCTGCCATCTGACTGAACCTAGTACACTACAGAGCCAGACTGAGCTTGCTGTGTCCACATCCACTCCCATATTTCCCTGTGTGTTCTGCTAGGCAATCAGAAGAGAAAAATCAATGTTTCTCTGTGCTTTAGCATCTCAAAACTTCTGGTTCTTCCTCATTCAACTGCAGGAAAATGCTGTTGCATATTGCTGAGTAGAGGGGAGGCACTGGGAAAATGCATACCAAATACTGCACCAATTTTGACCTCTCCACAGATTTCTTATCTGAGCCACACATGGCGCAGGGATCTCAGCCTCAGTAGAAAGCTGCCATTAGGATTAAGGGTTAGGGTTTGGTTTCAGAGAACCACAATGCCTACAAGCTTCACAGACCAGGGCTGAAAAAGGCAACATTGCTCCATCCACAACTCCCTGATCTTGACAATTCTTGGTACCAGGGACTTCAGTCTCAGTCCCAAGCCCCCATTAGGGTTAAGGTAGGAGTTTAGAGATCTGCAAAAGGGATAGCTCCAGGGGCACTGGGGCTGGAAAAAGCATGCTAAGGGAAGCACAACACTGCACCAACATCAGTCTGTCCACATGTTTCTTATCTGGGCAACCCACAGTACATTCAATCTCAGTCTCAGCCACAAGTGAAGGCTGTCAGTGCTCTCTGGTGAAATATTTCAATCTCTCAGCATTGGAAATCTTGGACCTTCCCAGTCTGATGTCAATGTTGTAGCCCTGAGAAGGACTATCAGGGACTTCAGAGGAAGAAGCACAAAATTGAATCAGACCATTGCAGAAATACTCTAACAGAAATCTTTTTTTCCTCCTGTTCATTCAGAGTACAGACATGCCTTGTACTTAGGATCTTCACCCTTTCCAGAACTCATAGAAGTTTTACTTATTTTGTAATGTTTGCTAATCAAACTGGGTATTTCTATTGTCCAGAAAAACATCCCGTTTTCTTTTGATTCATACTAAACTCCTGGCCAGAGTGTTATATTAAAGTTCCTGGAATAATTCAGCACAAATTTAGAAATTTACTTTGTGATTGAATTTTGTAGCAGGGACCTACCTCACGCAAACATTCACAGAAAAGCTATGCAAATTGATGTCTGGTTCTTATACAGCACTTCTCAATAGACCTCAAAATTATTTGCAAAATGATTCGACATCAATTCACTTGACTTTAAAACTGAAATGACTCATTTTTATCTAATAAATCAGGGAATTAATAATGTCAAACTTCTGGTCTCACTCCAGGGATCTACCAAATAGTGTACACAGTCTTGCAGACAGTAGATGAAATTATGGGCAGTGTGGCCATATGTAGATCTCCTGACACATGTGCATCTCCTGAGCATCTTCGTACCACAAAGCCACAGGATGTGCCTGCACTGGCCCATGCCCTGTCACTGCTGAGCACCCTTGAGCAGCAAAAACCAAGCAAACACTGGGCTGTGGTAGCAAAAGCATGGCCCACAGGTCAAGGGAAGAGGCCATTGCCTTTTACTCAGCACTTGTGGGACCACATCTGAACCAAATGTTGTGTCTGAATTTGGGCTCTCCCATACTGAAAGGCTTGGGCACAACAGAGCAATCCCACTGGAGAGCCAGCAAGCTGGCCAGGTGACTAGTCCATGGCATAAGAAGGGAGGCTGAGGGAGTTGGACTTGTTTATCTTGTAAAAGACTCAAATTTTTCCTATCTTTCCATGATTGTGGATTCTGAAGACCCTAGAAATTGTACCAGTTTAACAGTGGGTAAATAAATCCCTGGATAGGCTCTGTTTACCAGTTACTAAACATTTGAGAAGACTTTGGGGTGAAAATCACAGCATGTAAGTTAAGATTGTTATCAAGAGCTTTGAAGTCAACTATAATGTGAATTTTGCAATTTTTCCAGCTCCTTCCTGTTAAGGATAATAAGTTCCAGGCTGAACTGAGGAGCATTCAAAATACTTGCTAATCTAGACAAGGTGTCTGATGCTATTTTTAGCACATCATTTAAAAGGAAGCTTGAGCCCAATCTGCCTTTTATATAACCCATTATACTAAATCCCAAAAGGTGGAATAAGGCTACTAGAATCAGCTGATACTAAGTGAAAATGTGAGTAATGCTTGAATGTTTCAGAAAATTTTTTTCTCCATAGTTAGCAATGTATGAGTCACTCAGGCTTCCTAGCTACTGCACTGCATGAATGACTCAAAACTCCATCGAGAACGGAGGCACAAGCAGTTCTCTCTTTGTGCCAGATTTTCTCCTTTCAAATCACCCTTGCTGTATCTCACCCACTTCAAAAAAAAAAGAGACTCTCTTTCCCTATTACTTCCTTCCACCATCCCTATGCAAGCCCAGATAAAGCATTGTGCACAAGGATGGTCAGTGCTTGTTGTGATTGAAAAAGCACAGGCTATGATGTGTTAAAGTGAACTCAGTTAACCTTCCTTAAGAAATGAAAATGTACATAAACTAGTTGCTTTCCTGAGCTCCTCTGAAGTTCTTGGAAGAGCAAGGACATTGCACTTTTAATCATGTTGGACCCAAATGTTCTCTTGGAATTTTCCTGTATAACACAGCTCAGTCTGGGGTCTTGGAAATTGTAGTCAATCATTTCTTTGAGAGAAAGTTTTAAATTCAGTTCATTATGGACTTTGAAACATATCAGTCCCCAGAGACCCATTCAGTTTTACAAACTGGTAATCCCCCTTATTTTAAATGGGATAAATGGCTGCTTAGAGGACTCATTTAATTCATACTAGGTATCTCCATCAGAACAGCATACACAACCCCATTTTTACTGATGCCTGAACCTAAGTTCCCTCTGCAGAGCTTTGAGAAGCTTTTCAGGGTCACAGGTAAATCTGTTCTAGGTGTCATATTCCCACTTTCTCATCACTTGATGCATCACATGAGTCATTTTCCAGGGACTGAAAGGTGGAGAGGAGAAAATCGTGCTGGACTGTATATTAGTTGTCACTTAAAAGAAAAATATGCTGCATAATCTGGCTATTGTCTAACCCCATTACCTCACCCCTAAACTAATCACCAGCTTCTTATTCTCTCATCACATATATGTTGTAATGACCATGGGGTATTTTGGACAGTGATCATTTCCTCTTCTCAAAACCTGTCCTCCATAAGATCAGTCTGACCTTTTGGTCATATAGTGGGAAGAAGTGTACATAGCCATTTGTCAGAGCAGAACTCAGTAAGACAAGCCACTGGTTTCAGTTCTGCAGTCTGTTTCCTATTTGTAAGAAAGTTACCAAGTTCAGAAGGAATGACTGTGAATTGTTTTCCTAAGCCATGTTTCCCATTACACATTTATAATTCAGCTTTTTCAGAAGTTGTTTGAGTTTAATTCTCTTTGACTCTTCAGCCTTCTGGATACAACATCTTTATACAGACAAAAGCAACAGCTGTCCAAGAGTCATGAGCTCCTAATGCTGTTAACACAAAATCTTTTTGCTAGGATTTCTGTTTCAGATTTAACCATTCACTGGTGGCTGCCTTAACCATCTGAATCCAATAAAATTATCCAGGAGTGGGGTATTCTGCTAAGTAGGCAAAAGCCTTCACTGCCAGACAAACTTAGTTTGGATGAGTCCCTTCAGCTTGTCCAGAGTTTCTTCTGTTGTCACCATGAAACACAGAATTCTTCTGGGTCAATCATTCATTCTATTACCTTGGGGCTTCTGAAACACTTTTTGATCACAAATTATGTCTCAAATTATGGTCACAGACCACCAGCTTTGTCCTCTCTTTTGGCTAACACAGGCTTCTTCTGTTTAGACACCTAATTCAGGAGTCTAAGTTATGCTTTAGTCATCTGAGAAAGCAGGTATCCAGAAGAACATGGATATTTGAGGAACAAAAGATGGAGTTGGGCTTGTTCTGCCTGAGGAAGAGAGAGGTTGGAGTAATCTCATTGTTGACCACAACTACATTATGGTATGATACAGAGAAGGCAAACTCTTCTCAGAGGTGTAGAGGAATTGGATGAGAGGCAACAGACACAAACCGCAAAACCAGGAATTCCAATCAGATTTTAGGAAACATTCTCTCACTGTGAGGACACCAAAATATTGATACAGGTATTGGCATCTCCATTATTGGAGATATTCAAAACTCATCCAGACACAGCCCTGAACAACTTGCTGTAACTGGATGTGCTTTCAGTGAGGGGTTAGACAAGAGGACCTCCAGAAGCTCTTTCCAACCCAGATTTTCCTACAGCTCAATAATTCTGTGAGTTTGCAGGACATCTCTGATACAGAACAAGAGTCAAAGCCACCCTCTTAAATTGTCTTTCACATGTAGCCTAAGAAATTTTACACTGGGAATTTCCACACCGCTAATAGTGAGCTTTTCTCTCATTTGACTAGCTCACTGAAGTTTAATTTTGTTTCAGATGGGGACCTATTTTTTTTTTTCCACAAAAGTACTCTAGCCATAATGCTACCTGAAACACTTTGGACATAGACTAAAATCACTCATTTCTCTCTTTCTTTTTAGCTCTATTAAGTGGATATCATTTTTCTCCTTGCTCATCATTTTACCAGTTGAATTATTCCTGTATATAATCTCTTCTATTCATTAACTTCTGCTTGTGTGTTGGCTGCAAAGATATTTGGCATTGCAAACTGACAGAATATCAGTATATGTGGTGGCCTTATACCATGATTAATTAGTGTTTGGAAAGCACTTTGCAATCAGTCAAGGAAAAACTGCAAGGCTGTGAGGGTTAACAGTGAGATCTTTTCCCTTACTTTCTGCTTGATTTGTTTTATAAACAGTGACGCAAGCAAATACAGGACCCAAATTGGAATGCCACTTCTTACTGTGTTGGATTAAAGGAATAGAAGATCAGTGCAATGATTTTCCTCGCTTTTTGCAAGATATGACAGCTCTGGCTTTTTCTATACATTTGCAGTTAGCTTAGTTCTCATCAGCCTGTGTTTTGTCAGTTAAGTACTTATCTGAAACCCTTGCCCAGCAATCTTACCTAATGATGCTTTTCTCACTACTGTTGCTTTCAAAGCAGAAACTCACACAATCTTGTTTGGCATGTTATCTCCTATCAGCTCTTATTCAACTGAGAAAAATGTCTTCAAAAACAACGGGCAACCTAAGAAAATGTGATAACAAACAGCAGTGTATTAGGGTTTAGGAAAGCGTGATTACAAGCACCATGGAGACCACTGTCAGGTCAGATCTGTCTTCTTAATTAACTGAAATAGAGAGAAAACATAATGTTAACAAGATTAACAAATGAAATTACCAAATTTTAGGTGTTAATATTGCTAAGTATAATTTTGCTAGGTATTATTTCGGAAGATATCAACCTAGAAAATAATTTTCTTTCCATTTTTTTAGTATTTGTTTCTCACTTTTTTCCTTTCTCTCCATCTCACAGAGATTGGAAAATGTTCTGTGAGAGCCTCCTGAGGACTGGACTGGAATTGGCCTTCTTGTACTTTAGCTCAGAGATCAAACTCTTTTACAGAGAAGAAAAAGAGTGTTTTCAGTTTTCTCTTTTCCTAATGCCCCAACTTAAAGGTGTCTTCCCGCGGGAAAAATTCTAGGCTGCAGCATGAAGCTTTCCTGTTTCCTTTTGATGTTTTCAGAATCATCTCCTGGAAACATTTATTTAAGGACAGGATTATTCAGATGTTTTTTTCCCCATTTTAAAGCTTCTTAGGGTCTTCCTTTGGAAAGATGGAAAATAAACACCTTGGAGAGAGAGCAAATTTCTGTGCAAAGTAGTGGCAGTTTTATTGCAGAATCTGTATTGGTGATCTGGAGATATCTAAAGTCACTGCTGGCAAATGTCATGACTAAGGCAATCACTGACTAACAGGTAAGTAATGTGTAAGACAAGTAATGGGGAGGACAAAGCTTGCCACAGAGACCAATCTGGATTGATCAGCACACGTGCACCATTAAAACATAGTTTGTAATACACTGTAGTGAAATTAAAGGATAAGGGTGTGTCATTCAAGAGGAAGACAGATGTACCTTTCTCCATGTCAAGAAGTTCTCCAGTAACTTTACATTTACTAGTAATAGTCACACTTGTTATGAAAAAGATAAAACATGTCATTGGTATCACTATCAAAAACTGCAGTCCTGCCAATATTTATTATGAGGCAGCATGTAAACATTGAAAACTACAGAGAAGAAAAGGACTCCTGCCCCTTTGATGTCTGTGCAGCCTTGGCCACTTCCTCAAGCAGCGTTTTGGTGGGACTTTGTAGTCAAGAGTAACAATTCTATTTCAGTCTCATCCACACTTCCTACTTCTTTGTCTTAGATGGAAATGACTGGAAATTCATAATGTCTTAGAAAATTTTGGCAATGCCCACATAGATGCTAATAACTGCTACTTCCACACAAACAGTCCTGTTCCAAACACTCCAGCAAAAATTGACTTTCCCTGTGTTTTTTATAGCACACATCACAAGAGCTTACACAAAGAAAAAGTAAACAGCTGCAACTGTAAGTCATACAATTCCCCAAAACCAGAGGTCTTTTCTTTTAACTTGTTTTATGCACCAAAGTTATGGAGTGGGTTATTCTCAATATTAGAGAGCTAAATACCTTCCTCCATCATGCCACACTCCTGGTTCTCGTTATAAGAGGGACACATGACAAATACAAATATGGTGTGGAGAACCTTATTGAAGTCACTAATGCTGTAAGGGGCACATAAGCCCTCAGTGTCTCAATATAATTCAGAGGGCTTGCAAACACTACAGCAACAGCAATGCCAACCCATTGCCAAAAGATTACAGAAGGGTTCTCATACCTCAAGGTTAATAAAGGCTGCCTCCTTCAAATAGGTTTTGTGGTTGGCAAAGGCAATACCAAGCTTTTTCCAAGCACTAAATTGCAGTATAAACCATCCAAACCATCCACATTTTTGCACCATTTTTTACTATACAAATGGGTTTGAAGTAGACATCCCATCCCAGGAAAGAGACCTAGGTACATTCACTTGCTGCCTCCCTGGGGCCCAGGTTAAGGATGTCACTAAGAAAATTCCCAGACAGGCACAGACCTCAGATTATTAGCTATTACTACTCCTTCATCTGGGTGGTGAAGAAGTTCAAGGGTGATGAAAAGTCTCCAGGGTGTTAGGACAGTTGGCAAGGGAGTCAGGAGCACAGATTATTTTTTCCTCTCCTTCCAGTTGTGGGCACTGACATTTAAAGAAACAAACAGGCCCAGTCTACTAATACATGGCTCCGTGGCTGATGTCCCCACCACAATTTTGGGCTGACCCACACAGCACCAGGCCCACAGGTGTCAGATGGGATCCACCCTTCTGATGGGGGAAGAGCAGCTTTGCTCACAAACTTGAGGTACTCCTTGGCAGAGCTTTAAACTAGACTCCAAGGGGGAGTGGGATAATATCAAGCTTGCCTGAGAAGCTGTGGGGATATCCCCAGCGAGTTTGTAGGGACAGAGTGCTAGTGAGGGCCCTAAGCCTATTCCTAGACTGGAGCACACTTGAAATCTTATGAAGATGATCCAGGGCCTCCTTTGGAGCCAGCAGAGAAACACCAGTGAAATACCTGAAGAGAATTAAGGGTTATTCCTCTAAGAAGGTGACACATTCAACAGCCCAGCTGAAGTGCCTCTTCACCAATGCACACTGCACAAACAAACAAACAGGAAGACTGAAAGCCACTGTGCTGCTAGAAAGTTTGTTCATAGCAGCCATTGCTGAAACTTGGTGTGACAAATCCGGTGACTGGAGTGTGGCTGCACTCATCACACACTGGCGGACTTGGCAGCCCTGGGGAATATGGGTCAGGCAAAGAGCAAAGTCAGGCCCCTCCTGAAATTTAGAAAAAAATTCCAGCTGTTCAAGGAGTAGGTCAATAGGGCCACCTGGGAAACCACCCTCAGGAATAAGAGAGCAGAAGAATCATTGATCCTCAGGTGCAAGAAATCAGGAAAGGAAGGCAAGAGATTGGTATGGCTGTGTCTAGACCCACTGGTAAAACTTTAGGGCAAGTGGAAGCAGGGGAGATACCCTGGGAAGAGTCTAAGAACATTGCCCAGATATGTAGGGATGACATCAGGAGTATAACACCATAGATATGAGAGCAGAACAATGAGTGTATGGGAACTTCAGGAGCAGTGAATTACATAATATAAACTATGCCAATTAATGTGACTGCAGTGACCATCACAGCAGTGACCCAGTTCACCCTCCTGCCCCCAGGGTCAAGGAGGAGGCACAACACACACAGTCACCAGGAGACACAGCTCTCTCATCCCAGGAGAGAAGCTGTTTGAAATGATCTCTAGTCCAGGCCCTTCACAGATGATCTTCCTCCTCTTCTGTGGCTGCAGGAGGCTCAGCCTGGGACTCATGGTGAAGTCAGAAGGGCAATGTGCCCAGCTCCACACCTCAAGCTGTTGGGTTGGTACACAAGGACTTGTTCCTGGGCACAAGCAAGGCGTTTTGATGAGCCAGGTAGGCACTCCCAGTAAATTTTACAAGCTCAAGCTGACAGCATCCCAGGAAATGACAGAGGAGGAGGAGATGTCCCAGAGCTCTTACCCAAACAGCATGTAGCTTTTCATGAGTAGACAACTTTAGGACAACAAATTAAATCTCCCACTCCAGGTATTTTTAATAGGTGAGCCTTTAATTTTTAGATTTTAATATTTAATCTGCATCCTCACAGACTCACACAGATTTTCTACTTTAACTAGATTCATTATGAGTTTGTCAGCAATACATTTTGTCTTGATTTGAATCCTTTATCTTCTCAGTTACTGTTGCCCTGGAACTCCATCACTGGCATAGCTCTCCTGGAAGGATACAAAGGCACCAACTCTAGTCATGGCTCTATGGAAAAGGAAAATGACTGTCAGCTGCTTTCTTGGAGGCATTTTTGTTTTATGCAGGGTGGGAAAAATTTCTGAGAGAAGCATTCATTTCTTTAGTAATGAAGTCAGCCAGCAAGTTAAGTGCTTCTGCCAGTAACTGTCTCCTTATTTCAGAAAAGAAGATTTTTAACTTTGAGAATGAAAATCTGTGAACAAAGCACTTTTTTTGGAAGCTTTGTCTAGACACAGTCTTCTCAAAGTACAGGGGTTTTTGTTGTGCTTTTTTTGCAAATACATGCTACCACATTTTTCTCAGTTCCCTAATTGCCATCTGCCATTAAAATCAACAGGAATTATGCTTGTATACCTGAGGAAACATGTGTCTGGTAGTTCTTAGAAATGAGAGATTAATTAATTAAAAAATGGATTTCACATTAAAAATAGAGGAATCAGCTGACTATGTGCTGTAGAAAGGAAAAGAGCTGACTTAGAAAGCCTTAGGAATCTGGGTTATCACAGGAATTCTGCCAAGGCATTTATCTGTAGTGGTAGATATTGCTATTTTGACTTGCACACTCCTAAAGAAATATAGACTGCTTTATTCCCTTGTCCCAGATAGATTAGTCAAGTACTTAAGCATTTTATCTTCCTATTAACTGTATCAGCTAAGTGTGTATTTAAAAAGTGAATTTCTGTGCAGAAATCCTCAAAATATTAATCACTTCTTGTACACCCCTCTTCTACACGGCCTGCCAAGCACTGAGTCATAATTCCATTTTATTCTATTCTTTCCATTGCTGCACAACAATTACAAGTCTATGAGAAAACGTTATTTATTGTTTAATCATCAGGGAGACCAGCCTTTCACAAGAGAAAGAGACAGCAGCTTGTGCAGATAGAGGATGACTTAAGGGAGGGTTGCAGAAGATGATCTGGTTAAAAGTCATCTGAACTCAGTAAATGGAAGATTTGGAAGCTGTGGTGGGAGGTCATCTCTTCTGGCAAACTATTTTGAAAGAAAATTTGTAAAGGAAGAATACAACTACTGTTCTCACATTCGTTGTGCCAACCTGAAAACTTTTTATTTTCCAAAACTTTGCTAACCTAGAAGAAACAGAAACTGCATGTGACTGCTGTTGAGGGTTTGGATTGTAAAACAAAATCCAAAATAAGTCTTTCCTAACTACATATTGTTTTATTTGCCCATTGTGAATGGAGCAACACCAGTGGCTAAACATGGGAATAAGTCCAGTCAAATGACTTCTCAACCTCATCCATGCCAGCATGGGTTTTTAGAAGCTGTGCTTCACCAAAAGTCTAATCCTGAACCTATCCCTAGTTAGCACTGCAGGGCAATCCCTCCCTCCCTCCCACTCAAACAGAAACAGGAAAAAAGACATAGGAAAATTTGGCCACACAATGTTCATTTTAAAAAATGTTAAATATATAAAATCAGTTTTCAAAAGTTCCAAGATTGGACAAATATATAAAATCAGTTTTCAAAACCACCAAGGTTGGACAAATGAATGGATATAAAAAATCTGTTTTCTAAAACTCCAAGGCTGGACACAGTGATCTTCTACTTCACAAGAAGTCAGATTGCCTTGACAAAATCAGTGTTTGAGGATGTTTCACAGATATAAACATTAATTCATCATGAAATTGTTCCTGACTAGACAAATCAGATGCTCTTAGATAACAGCCCAAATCAACACACCCAGGTCAGGGCTGTGCAAGCAAGTAGCATGTCTTGAAGGATTGTGCCTGTGGGAGACCAGAACATTCCTTTGAATGGTCTGGCTCAGACCCAGAGACCTGAAAACACCTGGAGTTTTGATCTTAGCCCTTGGGAACGGCTGCCGACACTGAGAGAAGAATCACAAGCCACAAAAGTTTAAATAGTGTAGAAATAAAGTAGTTGTAGAATGAAATTTAAAAATGTACAGGGGGGTACAGGGGGGTCTGAGGGGACAAGATGGAGGAACCTGGGCGTGCCCTGTCCTTCTTCCTTCTTCTTCTTACCCTCCATCTTTCTCCAGGGTGGTGGCATCCTTTGATTGGGTTTTACTGGGAGCACACACTTCAATATTAGAGATAGGTATTGGAATAGATTTGTAAACATAGTATACGTAAATTTGTGTATAAAAACCTGTGCCATCCCCCTGAGGGGATAGAACCTCGTGTTCTGCGGTGCCAGAAGGACCTGCAGTGCTGCCTAACACGACCTTGTAAGACAAGAAAATAATAAACCAAATTCCTGAGACCGTGAACCGATTCTTCAGTCTGCATCATTACAGAAGACAGAGAGACCAAAAGCTGGGAAAGATTTTTCCTGGATCTTGGGGTCAAATTGACCTCGAGTCCCCACATGTGCCCAGCCTGGAATTGCTCCATTAGAAAGCACAGTGGAAGGACTGTACACGACAAACAAATTAATTCTATCTGTAAATTTCAGTGAAGTCTTATTCCAGATGTGACTGCTCTCTTCAAGCCAGACCTTGTGGTTGGGACTGAGCTCTCCAAGCCTGCCTGGACCCGCTGCCAGTGTCGGCACAGGCTCACCTTTACTCACCAAGCTAGCCTGGTGCTCGTGGGCTGATGGAGAATGGGCTGTCAGTGCATGCTGGACAGACACCCTGCCAGGGAAGTCTGCTGCAGATCAGTAGCTTCTTCAGCCACTGGGAAAGTGCAGATTTACCATGTTAGAGGTCACACTGCCACGGCTGGTTTCTGACAGCATTGAGTTAGGACCAGGGTCAAGTCAAACCAAAAAAGAGGCCTCAGGTGACAGACTAAAGCTCTGGCAGCCAGGAGCTTGCAGTTACAGCTTTAAGCCAAACTTCTGACTCATGCTGGATGTGTGAACATGAGCAATGCAGTTGGCTCCTTGCTGCCTAAATCAGCTACGCTGGATGATTGAGTCATGGCTGGACCTCCCAGAATCCAGATGCAAGGTCTGAAGTGACCTTTCTAGAATAAATAAGAACAAGTTTGCCTTCAAACTCGGCACATAAGTGTTAGTCTGTGCTAGAGAGCCACAGTGAAGAGGATGAGGGAGAGAATGACATAAGCTCCCCCTTCCTTAGCACAGTGAGGAGCTTCTTGTAGAAATGAATGGGGCCTATTCTCCCTTACACTGTGGGAATGCTACTTTCCAAGGAGTTTGCACTCAGCTTGCCTAAATATACACTGCTCCATAACACAGCACATGAGTGCATCCAGGACACTGGAAGGAGAAAAAGCCCATAGAATCGTGCAAGAATGGAAGTTGGAGTGGCCTCTGGAAGTCACCCAGGATGACCTCTACTCTCTTTACACCCCAAGGACTGCTTCCAAAGTTAAATCAGTTGGCTTACAGCCTCGTTGAGTGAAGTTTTTAATGCCTCTAAAGACGAAGAATTTGTGGGGTTTTTGAGAAACCTGTTTTAGTGTTCAACCATCCTCACTGAAGAAATTTTCCTTATGTCTAGTCAGAATTTCCTTTGCTGCAGCTTGGTTTTCTTCTTTCTCTGCGTACCCAGAGAGCTGTCTGGCCACATCTTCCATGTAGTTCCCTTTCAGGTTAAAAAAGTCTGCAGCTTTTGTCTTCTCCAGCCTAATCTCAGCCCTCTGGGTATTTTAGTGGTCCTCAGCTGGAATAGCTCCATCTTTTCAGCATCTTTCTTGTACCAGTGTCCCTTAGCTGGACACTGTAACCAGTATGCAATCTCACTGGTGACAAATAAAGGGGACTAGTCTCTTCACTTGATCTCTTGGCTGTGCTCTTCTCTTTCTGCATATTCCAGTATGCGTCAGTCTCTGCAAGGGCACACGAGTGACACGCTCAGCTTGAGGTCCACTTCTGGTAAGCTGCTGTCTAGCCAGCCAGCCCTCATCTTGAGCAGTCACACATGGATTTCTGTCCCACGTGCAAAACACCAGGAGTGAATCCATGCTAATTAATATTATTATTAATTACTTTAATTATTGCTTTGGCTGGAGCAGTCCACAGAGCAAGCTGCGTGTGGAGGGTGTGGGGGCTCAAAGATGCTCCTCTCTGCCATTGCTAGGCAGGCTGCTGGGAACTGGAATGCAGAGCTCTGTCTGGCAAACAAGCAAAATCATATCTGAACCATGATCACAAGAGAGGGGAAAAAAGGTCAACTAGATCAAAGATTTCCTCTTTTACTGGCCTGGCAGGCTCCTCACTCTAGATGAGTTCCTGAGAATGACCCTTACTGAATGAACCTGTGGCTAAAGCTGCTCCTCAAAAATGGGAGGAAACCTCCAAGTATATGCTGCCTTGGAAGCTGAAATCCTTGTTTTACCCATGCTCAAATGAAGCAGCAAGTGTGTTAGAAGCAGAAGAAATCTCTGGTTTCTCTGTAACCTAATACAAACTTCTGACTATGAGTCCTGTTATGTTACAGCTGTAGAGCTGGTTCAGAGGCAGGCAGGGTTTTGACACCTAGTCTGGCCATCCTAAGTGGATATAGATCTCAAGATAAAATCTCTGGCAAATGCTATGCGGGGAACAAGGGGGCATTCAAAGTTGAGAGGCTACAACTCACTTCTCAGCTTTCAGCATCCTGGTGACCTTTAAGACAGAAAGGAGGACTTGTAATTGGCTCTTCTGAACCAACATGGGCATTTCTGCTGAAAAATCTCGTGAGCACATGCTGCCAGCACCTGGTCAGAGATGACTTGAAGAGAAAACACAGTACTGCCCATGGAGCATGAGACAATGTGAAGACTCTGTCTTTCCCAGCTGGGCACTGTGAAAGTGTCTCACTTCACCTCCTCCACATCTTTTCCCTGGAGTGTCTCATGTAAGTCAATGTTATGCTCCTGCCTCATGCTGTAAGTGTCACAGTGGTGACACGCAAGTTAGATTATGAGTGCCTGGGGCAAAATCACATGAGTCCTGTTCCTAATGTGAAGTCAATTAAAATCAAGTAACAAAAGAAACACATCTGGTCATAGACATTCATGATAGTAAAGAAACCCCATTATGCTACTCACACAATATATTTACTAAGCAGCAATTTTTGAAATCATGTCAGGAAGGAGCCAGAGCCACAAAACTGAGATACTTGTTTTAATGTGGATTTTGAGCCTTTGGAGTCTGTAGATAAATTGACTCCATTTTCTCTTCAGATTATTAAAAAGCTAGATCTTAAACACAGCATTGAGCTGTACAGTTAGTTCTGCACTTTGAAAACCTACTCTGCAGCAGCTCTACCAGAAACCATTACAAAGAAGTCACCTGTGGTTCTAATTTGGGGCAACATCAAAATTAGGAGAGTGTGGAAGCTTTAAATCTGGGATCCATCATTTCAGTAACACAGAGCAACACATCAACATCTTAATGACCTGAAGCAGCTAGCTCAGCCTGATTCCTGTGAATTTAACTTAATTTGCTCACTTTGAGCTTTTTTCTCTTTTATAATGTCTATGAATCATTGCACCACCAGAATGAATACGGACAGAATGCTTCCCTGGCTCAGAGATAACAGAGCCCCTTGCTTAATCAGGAGAATGATTTAAGAAAATCAATGGCTTTGCTTTGGTTACAGAATAAATTTAGAAAATAACAGAGCAAGAGCTAAACAGTTGGAACGCCAGCAGGGGGATGTTTCATTTCACTTCCCTTATATACCAAAAGTTTGCCCGACAGCAATTAGATAAACATGTTTCTCAGCAACATCAAATCTTAAGCAAAGTCCTATACCTATTATTCCACCTCTAAAATATTATGAACAATCACATTAGGGACTTACCTTGCCCAATAAGGGAGTCCCATGCACCCTTGCATTTTTCACCCTAATACAGGGCTAAAGGCTAGGACTAGCCTAGATCTTCAGGCCACATTATCTTGATAGAATGATAACCTTAACTTACAAAATGCTTGCAGTCATCTACACAGTGGAATGTGGATGTCAATAATTTTTTAGGCTGAAGCACAATTCAGTCCTGCTCATGGATGTTGACCTTGAGCAACACATGCACTAATTCTGCATTTCCCAGCTCAGGGACTCCCATTCTTTGTTTTCCTGTCCTCCTTCTCCTCCTGCCTTTGATTTCGACTGCCAATATACCACAGAAAGTATCTGCAGCACACCTTTCCTTTCTACCCTCTGTGGTAGGAACCTGCAAGCCTTTATTTTTGTCTACACTGCTAGCTGCAGTGAAGCCTGGTGGACTGCCTCTGACTCCTTTTCTCCATTTGCTATGAGTTTAAAGTGTGAAATACCCTGAAGAAGCACTCATGACAAAGTAGAGTAAATCATGGAGGATTCAATAAATATCTCAGCTGTCCCATAAGGTTAAAATCTATTACTTTCAAGTAGATTAATTTCTAAACAAAGACAAACTTCAAACTTACACAGCAAAATAAATCTTCCTTATTCCTATTCTGTAATCCTATCTGGTATGAAGCTGGTACAGAAGATGAGAGAGGTCTGTGTTTCCCACAGCTCCACAATTCTGATGGAAAAGTGCAAACAGCCTGCATGAGCAGCTTCCCCAGCATCAGGAGGGCTGAAGGAGAACACACTCGTCCCCATAGAATCACTGGCCTTGTGCTACCCAGCAAAAGTCCTTCCAAAGTGTCTTTTTTCTCTCATCATTTCACCTGGATGCAATGCACACAGCAGGCACTGGATTACCAACATCTCCTGGACTACCACAGTGATTTGGCATTAATACTGTCAGCACAAGTTCCCTTGGCTTGCCCTGGCTGGCCTCTGTAGCCCATGACTGGAGGTCTTACTCCAGAAGACACATCCACCCCGGCTGTAATTCACTTAATTGTAGGCCAACCATGGCATAACCTTTCACCATGAGGTCGATAGAACTGAGTCACCTACATTCTTTTAAAATAAGACACTGAGCAACCGTGACTTGGTAAAATGTTCAGTCACAACAGATGTGGGCAGAGTTAGGATTAGTCATGGAGGATGAAAAGGCTTCATCAGCCACTCACCCTTGGAAATGACATTTCCATACAAAATAAATTCAATTTAAAAAGCAACCAATTTCTTATAGATGAAGGAAAGCCTCCTCCTAACTGAACTTTTGTTCATTGTGAGCATCAGTGAAGCCTTCAGTGAAAACCAGCCTGCTTCGTGCCCAGGGCAGCAAGCACCTGTCTTTCAAAAGCTTTCTGTTAACCTGTAGTCATCATCTGCTTCCAGTGGGTCTGCAGGGGAGAGATGAAAGGGAAGGAAACGCTTGGTTCCCTGATAGCAACCCAGAAAAAGCTGCCATCTGAGGAAAGTGACAGCTGAATTAGCAGAGATTAGCAGGGAGTGATTATATCTCCATGATTTTACACGCAGATTTCCTCTAGAGGAAAATCCCTCAATATTCCCAAGGACAGCAGACATTTTGGAGGTATCATTGGACTGAAGGGAAACAGAAACAAAGAAGCCTGAACACGCAAACACTCTTAAAACTTCATGTTCAGGTTGATGTACGACTGAAAGTGAACATCTGCATTACCGTGTTTAAAAATGGAGGAAATAAAATAAAAAATCCCAAGGAGTTCCAACTGAAATCTCGGCCGAAATATTTTTCAGCTGCCTAATCAATACTGGAATAATTGCTCCTTGCATGCCTTGGGCACAAATCCCACCCAACAGGGGTTGCAGAGCTGGGGCTGCCCGGTGTGATGAGGCTCTAATCTCCAGCAAGTGTGGCTACCCCAGCCATGTGTCCCTGCCATTTCAACACCCTATTGCTCCCTGACAAATGCAGAGGTCACGGCACAGGGGCTGTTGTTTTCATCTCCTAGCACTTCTACATCACAGTGACACCTGCAGCAGTGCTATCCCAGCTCATGCCCCCAGGGAAAGCAGACTGACTGTTTTCACACAGCCCATCTTTGTAGCCCACATTGGCAATCACGTGGACCATGGAGGAATTTCATCTGATAAGCAGCTTTTGCTCCAGAGGCATCAAAAACTCACCTTTAAATGGGATGCAACCATCTCTTCTGCCATTAAAAAACAAAAGCAAAAAGGACAACATGAACTTTGCAGGTGACCACTGCAAGCTGGGTCACCTGTGAAGAATTCAATGGAGGGCAGGTGGACATCTATAAAGCAAAATCATGGCTGGGATCTCACTCTTTGTGACCCAAATATTCAGCTAAAATACTTCAAATGAAAAAAGTCAGTTGGCTTGCAGTCATCAGTCCACTGTGGATTAAAGAGAATCTCCAGTGGGAGAAAGAAGTTTATTAAACAGATGCTACAGGATACAGGAATATGGGGCAGAAAGGAAAACAATATGATGAAATTACTTCTGTCTCAGATACCCAGTACAGTTTTTATTAAAGTCAACAGGAATTGAACCCATGGCTCCAGAAGCAGGCACAGTCCTTCAACAGAGCGTTAAAGGAAAAATTGAAAGGTTTGAACTCTATGATGAATAAATCATAGCAACCCTTGATGCTTTTTACAAACAGTAAGACTTGCAAATCTTATGTGTGCAAAACCCCAAGTCTGACATCTCAGAAGAACTGAAATTTTGCACCAGTTCCTCCATAGAGAGGTGCAAGAGAAAACCCACAGGCAGTGCCAGGCAGAGGAAGAAGTTTGGCACTTCCTCCCCTAACAGAGAAGCAGAAGCATCTGTGTAGATGAAAGCAAGCAATAAATAAAGATTGCTGAGATTTTTTTGTGCATCAGACAGGGAAGATTTATATAATGTGTAGTGATACTAGATTGCTTTATGCACTCTCTTGGCTTTCCCCCCCAAGTCAGACCAGGTGAAGTATTTAGGGAACTTTTGAATTTAATCACCCATGGACTATGCTGAGTAACTGATCTGTGTAAGGTAGCAATTAAGTGTTGTGACAAACTCCACAGCACTTGGCAAGATTTAGTTGCAGAAAGAGATCCTCTCACTTACACTGACATGCAGCCGTCTTGCATTACAGCTGCTTAAGAGTGTAAGCAACATTCATCCAAAACCACAGACGAGAAATGAAACATCCTTCTATAAATCCACCAGTAGGCCTACCAGCATCTCCAGTAGAACTAGCAGCACCTCCCCACACCAGAGTGCAGCAGGAGAGCTGTGACACCACAGAGTGCTCATACTCCACCCCCATGGCAAGTAATGCCACTCAGCACTAGCTGCCACTAGATCCCATCCCGTGGTGGCCGAGGATGACAACATCATGCATATAGCCATGTATACAGACAATGGCAGCCCAGCAGGTATGCAGTGACTAATGAAGCCATCAAGGGAGCTTAGGTGCAGGGTCCTGGTTAGATACCTGTCTGAAGAACCACCTTTCTGTAGAGAAACACTGGCCCAGGGAAAGGTCTGAGGAAGAGACAAGGAGTCAGGTGCCTTTCTCTCCCCCTGCAACAGAAACAGCAGCAGCCTAAGCCTTCCGCACTGTATAAAGTTACTTCATTCCATGCTCTCTTCCAAGGACTTCCACCTATTTATGCAGTGAGAAGCAAACAGAAGTTCTCAGTATAGTTTAATGACGTCATTGCACAGCTAATTTGCTACAAATCATTGCATGATTTTTGCCATCTAAGTTAATAACAGGTTTGTAATTCACACTATTGAAAGGCAACATCGACTCATACCAGTCAGCTGAGTGTGTTCCAAATGAAGGACTCTAGCCATGTGACAAACCAAAAGCACCACTAACAAGGGAAACTTCTATTGCTATGGAATTTCTTGCCTTTGGCATAAAGAACTTCTTCCTTTGGAGGGTAGTGCAGTATTGGAACAAGGATCCAGAGACAGAGTGGCATCTCCAGCCTGGAAGGTTTTCAAGACTTCACTGCACAAAACTACTTCTCATGTGACCCAGCATCAATGATACTCCTGCTTTAAGAGGGAGGTCAGACTAGAGCCCTTTGCAACCAACATTTCTATGATCCTGTGAGCTCTTCCAGCAATCTCACTATATTTCCAATGCAAATAATTTTCCACATTAAAAATGAAAGGGAATGAAAATTTGCATGGGACTAAAATACACTTGATCTTTAAATGATCTTGAAATTAAAATGATGGGCATTTGAGAGGGACATGTTAATGGACTCATGCAACAGTGCACAATAGTGTGGGCTGTTTAGGGGCAGACCCTGAGATGAACATGACTCTTTCCACATGCAGTGATGCCAGCTCTCTTACTAAAGAAGGGAATGTCAGAGAGGGACTGTTGACCTTTAAGATGCCAGCACAGTTGTGTTAAATTTCCCTTCACAGTGAGAAGACTGTCAAATGTCACCATTCATTGTAGAACTGGTCAAAGCACAGGCCAAAGCTGTTGCTGCATTTTTCACACTAGAGCTTTGAAACAAGTAATTTTTATTATTTGTTTCTCATTCAGGGCAGCAGCTCTAGCATGAAACCTTCCTCTGCAAAGCAAATTGAGNGACTTTAATTCATCTTCACCAACTTCACGTGCTTCAATATTTTCATAATGCAAAGAACATCTGTATGAAGACTCTGTCCTTAATGAAGATAACTGTCAACACCAAGTCACATGTTATTTCACATGAGGACAGGCACTGTCATCTTAATCCAGTTTCATATACCACAAATTGATTTCTCTGCAGGAGAGGAACAGTTGTTAAGTGTTACGTACTCTTTCATATTAGAGCTGCCTCTTTTACTTTCCCACTGAAAAGTATCCTCAGTTAATCCAAGTGATGAATCAAGCCTCATATTAGTCTCACCACACTGCTCTGCACCAGTATGACTAATGCTTGCCCTTTAAACATCCTGTGACACTTCTAACAAACTTGTTTGGAGCTGACCAAATTCAGTTGTGGAAAGGCAAGACTGAATAGGACCCAGATCACAAAGCTCTGGATTTGTTCTGTTCCCTTCTCATTCAGCTCATGGCTTGGCTGCCGNCTAATGAAATAAAAAGGCAGAGTGGGGATTCCTGCAGTGATGTCAGCAGGGTAGCAGCAGGGATCCAGAGGCAGCCTACCCTGGAGTCCTACCAGGCAGAGCACAGGGAGCAGGGCTGCTGTAGCTGTGAGTCTTTCTGTGCTGCACAGACACACACAGGCAGTTCCCATCTAGGCTGAAGTGTTATTGCACTCAGTGTGGTGTATGGCTTTCAGGAAATACAACAAGACCTCTGTTTCCCGAGGGAGACAGAACAGGACCTGGATGCAGATAAATCCTACAGAGATTCTCCAACCTCTGCCTTTTTATTTCATTAG